>ML824969.1:18496-43244 GCA_009831015.1 Picea engelmannii
GGGCTACCATAAGTGAATGTAATTTTAATTATGTGGTGGCCTGGATGGTCCAACTTCTTTCTGGGTCTCCCACTGCTTTTCCTTGCCCTTGACATCTTCTTCATCCATGGTAATCGGGTTGGCACTGTGATGGGTCTTTTTAATCACCTCCCTAATTTCTCAAGGAGATAATTAGAAAGATTGTGCATTTGATTATCAAATCAGGGCTCGTATGGAACTTGCAAACTGAATATGCAGGAAAAACTATTCTTTCTATGTGTTGTAGTCATAGTGTCAACAATTAGCTCTGCAGGGAGAGTATGGACAGTTCACAAACTTAGCAAGGTTCTAAAGCTATTTTCAGGAAATAAAATCCACATGTTATGAAAAGGAAACAAACATGCTAGAAAATTAAACACACCATCTATGGGTATCAAGAGTATGAATCAGTTGTCTCCCAAAGCAACCCTAGCTATGTGCAGTGAGACTAATTGCAGAATTGAAATATCACACTTCGCTTAAAGGAAATACCACACTAGCAGGAATTGAAAATCACTTGGACATGAAAGGGAATTCCAGCTAATTGCGGGAAAGAAAACTAATCTAATTTAATCCTTGCCAAAATGATCCTTGTCATTACTCCAAACAACAATTATAATCATTGTGTTAACCACATAACTAAATATAATCAATTGCATGGATGAATAAATAAGTATAATCCCTCCTAAATAATTAACAACACTAATGAATTGAATCACACGACAAATAATTGACAAGCTGCATAATTAAATCACACAACCAAAAGTTAAGGAAAACTATCTAAGCTATGCAACACTTTGTTCTATTGGAGTGGGCACTCCCTCCATAGAACAAAGTGTTGATATTAATCTATATCAACACTCACGACATTACAATTGATTGAATCAATCAATTGACAACGTAACAAACTAAACAAATGAATTAATTGTGCTATAATTTGAATTAGAAATGAGAAATTGAAAAACTTATTCCATTATAAATTCAATCTGTGCTCTAAGAGTCCTCCTCCTTTACAGAGGCGAATGGCTCTTTTTATACATGAAATTCATACGAACGATTTGTTACAACAACAAAATCCTTAAATGAGCAAATTACCCAATCAATTCTTGTTTAAGACATAATTGGTTGTGGTTTGTTAGCTTGTTGACAAAAGAGGAATGTGGATCTGTGGCCAAATCTCTGTTGCTGAAGTGGATGCTCCATTTCGCAAGTTTGGAAAGTGGCTGCAACAGAAAATTTGGGCAAGTTTCCCTCAAAGAACCACCCATGTTGTCCACCTCACACATTTTCTCGGGAAACTACATGTGGGTCACCTAATTGGGCATGTTCTGCTCAAAACCTATGACATGGAATTTTCCAATTCGTCCCCATCACTCTGGAATCTTCCTATGAAAATCGTTGTCTAATTTGGACGCCTTTAATTTTGGGTGTAACATTAATCATGAGTTGTAGCTTCCTAATCATATTTGGAGCTGATAAAATATATTTTATCATTTATTAGCTTCCCCAAATAGTTATAACACTAAATTCATGGAATATCCATTAATTATTTGAGTGGATGCGTGGATGTCTTCTAATTGTTGTGACAGGTTGCCATGTCATATGAGTAACAACATCAACACAATTCTAGCAGTGCTAGTGAGCAACACTATTGTAACAATAACAATCTAACAATAGTTGTGTAGTAGCAATAATGTCACAATAATTGTGTAGCAACAAATTGACAGGTGTTGCAACATCAACACTTCGGACATATTTCAACAATGACGTGTTGGTAGTGTTGCAATGATGATGGCTGAAGGTGTTGCATTAATGTAACTGGTGGTGTTGCAACAACACAAAGGTTTTGCAATAGTTGTGGTAGCACTTATAGTCTGCATTACATCAAGTCTCGCATGCCTCTTCATTAAAATATCAAGTAGCAACTTTGCAGATTTCCAATTATAGGAGTAACAATTGGTTTTGCAACCATCACAAACTAACCCGTTTTTCAAATATAAGTGCAAGATACGTCATTTCTCTAATATTTTACCATAATTCATATGAAATACTAAAGAAATGCAATGGAAAACACCTTGGTTCTAAATCCCACATATAAGCATTAAAATGGATTAATAAGCATTAATGTAAGGTCATGGGTGAGCAAGAAGGGGTTAAAAATAGGGAAAGAGGATGTTAAAAGGATGACAATTCCATGGCCCAACACACTCGTTCCCAAAGAGCCCAAGGTGCATGTGACGTCCTGATCCAGGTGGATATTGGTGGCCACCCACCTATTCCAACTAGCTCCTCTTGTCTGTTTTTGTTCAACACGTTCTTTTGTACTTTTTTGTAATTATGGGTTCTACACTTCTGGGGATGTATGAAGACCCACACATCCTCTAGGTGGATAATGGTGGCCTCTTTCCTAATCCAACTGGCTTATTTTGTATGTTTTCATGTCAACACATCTTGTTGTACTCCTAGGGCTGTTTTAGGGCGCTAAACATTTTTTTTTTACCAAATTAAATGTGTAGCTCTCTAAAAGACCTTTCTAACGGGCTATCACACGCCTAAAACGGAGGTCGTATGCAAAAGTTACAACCCTGTGAAGTTGAGGTACCAAATTACACCAACTTACCCATAGGGGCCCACATGACTTTTGGTGTTTCACCTTCTAGGGTTAGGTTTTTGGATGTCTAGGGTTTGGGCATTTGTGACTAATATCAAAAACGCCTCTCGAGCCTCATTGTAATCGATTCTGCTCAGACGGATGCGTGTAGCAGCCACATCTCTTCTCAGAGATAACTACCACCATTCGAGCAAGTGTTTTAGTTCTGCAGTTTTACAGTTTCAGCCTATTTCATTATTTAATAGAAGATATTGTTCATTGGATATCTGTGTTATTCTTCATATCTTTGTGTTTATTGTATTAAGTTTGTTAATTAGTTCGTTCTGCTCCTAAATCCGGATCATGTCCACCATATCCTCATCCTTGTTTGAGTTCTAGTTCGTCACCCTGAAACTAATTTCGAAGGAGACTTTGTAGAGGACTGTGAACTTCGTTTCTAGCCTCCTAATGTTATCCAGTGTCTCTGCTTGTTTGTCATCCTTGTCCTCCAAAAATAGAGCCACGTGTTTTCGTCAACCAGTAACATTTCGTCACCCGAAAGACCTTAGTGTCCCTAGATCTGGTGTAGACAATGTCTTTTACCCACTCTTGAAACTCCTTCTCAATGATGTTTTTCGGTGTCTGCTCACTCCTTGACCTTGCTATGCGAACCATTTCCTCCATTTTTTGTTGGGTATATGGAGGAATGCTCTGGTAATATGTTTTTTTGGATTGTTCTACTGCATGTTTTGCCCCAGTTCCCATAGTCCTAGCTTGAGTCCTCCTCTGTGCTACTAATCTCTAAGCTCCCTTGAATTTGGCACCCCTTCTGCTTGATTCGAAATGGTTGATGGCCTTATTGTCACCCATTGTCAACTTAGTGGATACCACCATACCCAAGTCACCTTCAACTCTATACCTCCTACAAGCACATCTAACAAGATGGATAGTTGGGAACCTCACCACAAACTCTATCGTCAACACCTCAACTGCAAAAGGCCTATAATACTCGCATCCTCCCACTCCCAGGTTCCCCTTCAAACACTCTATTGAAAATAGGATCGCTTCCAAACAACCTAGGAACGAGAGCACTCACAACCAAATGTTATGGACCACCAAAAGAAAATAGACCTCTTGATTGTTTTCCTCGACCAGAATCAACACTAGGCTAGGAGTTAATTCCTTATCCCCTAGAGGAGAGATCTCGTAGACCTTCTAGCTCTGTAAATACTAGCCAACACCAAACATTTCCATAATTACCTTTTCATTCAACACTCCAAGTGCCTTATTGTGTTGTAATGGCCGATGTGTATTATCAAACATGGAGAAATTAGGTTTTTGAGTGCCCATTTCCTCATTTCGCCTTCACATAATTCCTTGTCGTGTCTGTCCATCCTTCCTTCCTAAGTCTGCATTATGGCTATCGGGGGGAGGGAGGTGAAGTTCCTCCCACTACTAGTTTCTCTTGTACGTGCATTCTCTTGTGGACAACAATTGTATGCAAGCGATCATTACTACACGAGGTGGTAGCCAGACTCGCAACATGTGAGTTATAGGCCCCACCTATCACCACTCGATTCAAGAATTGGTTTTAACTCTGGTTCATATGATGACAATCCTCCCTTAGTTGTTGTAGTATGCTTTCCTCCTAGTCCCAAACTTTTGATATATTGGCTTGAGTCACCCCTTCATTGGACAATTGGTTTTCTATTGTGTTTTCCTTTCTCCTCACTTGGGAAGGTATGATCATTGGAATTTGGGTTATGAGCTCAACTATCTGTCCCAGATATGCACTCAGGCTCCAGTTAGTTGATACCTTGTCAAGTGGAATTTAGTTGATCATTCTTCTTAGTGTTTTCATCGGGATCTGTGAATCTCCTTCTACCAAGAGATTTATGTGTCCTAATGCCTTTGCCAGTTGTAAACCTTTTAAGAGTCTAGTTATCTCTACCCCATTATTTGAGTTGTTTCCTAAACTTGTTAAGAAAATTCTAGTTGTTTTCCCCTCATGATCCCCGATAACTCCTCCTTCCCTTGAGGGACTCACATTCCATTTAAAGGCCCCATCAAAATTAATTTGAAGTGGTCCTTCGAGGGTGGTTCCCATTTCTCACCGAGATCTATTTGTGGGGTTTTGTTTCTTTTGGTGGAAGCTTTGTATCCTTCTTTTAGTTGCCAATTCTTGAAGACATTTGACTCCTCCCCTAAAAGCTTCCAATATTCCTCGGACCATGAGATGGATCCTATTGTCTCTCTAACATTAGTTTCGATATGTTGCCATGTCCTCTCTGTTGGTTGTTCTCGTCATTTAAATATCCTTATATTTCCTTCTTTCCATAGGTTCCATAACACAAATCACATAAAAGAGTTCCATGCTCTATTAAGGATTTGACTCTTGAAGGGATTAGATTTCCAACCTACTATTGTTTTATTTAGGTCTTATCTATTTCTATCTATTTTTCTGAATAGAGTGGCTCCTTTGTCCCACAAGAGGGACACCTTCCCACAACCATTGAAAAGATGCTCAATCGTTTCCCCCTCTGATTTACATAGTGAACATCTTGAGGGCCCAAAGTATCCTTTTTTGAGAAGGCAATCCCATGTTATTTTTTTTTACTTACTAGAAGCAAAAGGAAAGTTAAGACTTTTGGCCATAGATCCTGGTTCCACACTTTCCCCCAAATTTTAGTGTTGTCCAGAGTCTCTTGTTTGTCATTTAGCCGATAGGCTCTTCTCACTGTGTAATTTCCATCACCTTCTTGGCCCCAATGTAGTATCCCATGTGCTTCCTTGTACTTTAATTGTATGTAATGAAGTTAGGCCTCCATCTCCTTCCTATCATCCTCTTCCCAGTCTGTCAATGATCTTTCTAATTGTTTCCATTGTCTATCCGAGAAGGGATGGTGATTTATCCATTCCTCCCAATAGTGGAAAACCTCGATCCACCATTGAGTTTTGGAGTTGTGTGAGGAGACCACTTGTTCCAAGGGATTGTTTTTGTTTCCAAGCATCTTTTTAGAAGGGGGTTGATTGGTCATTTCTAATCTCCCAAAAGAGAGTTGATTGGTCACTTCTAATCTCCAAGAAGGAGTGTTTTTGAACCAAGTCTAGGTCATTCCATATAAGGGATCCATGATTTTCTCCTTCCATTCAAACTAAAGCATCCTTTGATACATTTGTTGCATATTTTTCTCTCCAGACCATAGCCCAGAGTTCATGAGGACCCTTTAACCAATGCCACTGGGTTTTAGCAGCAAGGGCTTTTCCCATGAGGAGAGGATATTTAGTACCAAGGCCTCCCTTGGATTTTGGAGAACACACCTTGTCCAAGGAAACTAGAGCCCATTTCTTTTCATTTGTTGGACATCCTCATAGGAAGGCCCTTCACAAATACTTAATGGCTATGATGATTCTTGAAGGTGTTGCAAGTATTGAAAAAAGATACAAGGGCATGGAGTGCAACATCGATTTAGTGAGTAGGATTCTACCTGGGAGGGTGAGGAAGTGAAAGGTCCGACTAGTTGGATTGCTCAATAGGTCTCCCCAAGAAACACTACGAAGGGCTTTATCCAACATAGGCGCTCCTAAGTAGGTCTAAGGGAGGTTATCTCTTTGAAGCCCAACACCCTGGCTATGTTTTTTGGATGGCCAGAGAAGTGTTGAAGAAAAATATCTTGGACTTGGCCTAGTTAAAATGAGTGTCAGAGGCCAACATAAATGTGTATAGAGTTGATTTGAAAGCTAGTGCTTCTTGAAGTGTGGGAAACCCCATAAGGAAAGTGTCATCCATAAATTAAATATGAGATAAAGCTTCATAATTTGGACAAAGGGAGAGGCCCTTAATGTTTCCTTTCAAACAAGCTTGTTTGAGGAACCCACCCAAATATTTTGCCATAAGGATGTAAAGGAAAGGAGATAGGGGGTCCCATTGCCTTAAGCCCCAAGAGGTGTTGAACATGGAGGAGGGGGTATCGTTCACCATAATAGCAAAGAAAGCCGAGGAAACCATGTTTTTGATCCACTAGATCTAGTTAGGGAAAAAACCAAAGGCTAAGAGCATGCGGCCGATGAAGTTCCAATTTAGCCTATTGTAGGCCTTAGACATATCCAATTTTATCATCATCCCTAGGGTTTTGTTTATTCATGGGAAAGGATAATGCCATTAAGAATTTGCCTAACTTCTACAAATCCCCCTTGTTCCAGAGAGATCATCTGGTTCAAGATGGTCTTTAACCAATTAGCTACCACTTTAGAAATTATCTTATAAATAACATTATATAAAGAAATTAGTTGAAACTTATCTGTTTTATTGACTTTCCGCTCTTTCAGAATCAGTGCAAGAAAATTTGAGTTGAGGGATAGTAACATCATACCTGAGGTTCACGATTCCTCCATAAAGTCTGAGACTTTAGTCACTATGACTTGCCAACAAGTATGGAAGAATTATTTGGTAAAGCCATCTAGCCTCGGGGATTTCCCAACTACTATTTTTTAACCATTTTCTTAACCTCACCCAAAGTAATAGGGCACATTAGACCAAGGTTTTGTTCCATACAAATCAGGGACGCCATGGACTTGATAATGGTTTTAGTTGTAGCCTCTCGATCTTCCTCTAACTCCTTCAGAAGCTCACTAAAGTGGCAGACCAACTTTGCTTCTATGTCCTCAAAATTTTCTAACTTCTCCCATGTCGAATTTTTAAGAGTTGTTATTCTATTTCTGCTTCTATGCTTAAGGAGGGGGTTATGGAAGAACTTGGTGTTCTTATCTCCTTCTTTAACAATCTAATTTTGGAATTTTGCTTCCATAGTACCTCTTCTTCTCTTTCTCTTTAGTCTATTTCATGTTTTAGTTGTCTTTCCTTAAGTGCATTCTCCTATGTTTTGCCCATATGTATGATCTATCTATGTAGCGTCTCCATGTCCCTTTTTAGCACTAGTTTTGCTGCAAATATGTTCCCGAAGATTTCTTTGTTCCATTTTAACCTATACTTCAAATGTTTTAGTTTATGTTGGAAATGACACATCTTGGTTCCTCCCATCTCCAATTTCTTCTGCCACGAAGCGTTAATGTTTTGCATAAAATCTTGATGTTCCATCCAAAATCGTTTAAATTAGAAGGGTTTAAGCCTAGGGGGAAGTTACTTTCCTAGGAGAGAAGGATGGGCCAATGGTCTGGCTTGTGTAGGGTAAAATTTTCGCTAATATAGTTCTTCCAGCTTGGATCATTCTCTCAGAAATCAAGAAACGATCCAGACTAGTTGCTATTTGATGAGTTACACCCCTTTTATTATTCCAAGTGTGCATCCCATTATTGGTTGGGATATCTATCATCCTTAACTTATCTATATTTTTCTTAAAAGTTTAATTTTTTGGTTCCAACCTCTTGATGCCTTCTTTTTTCTCTTTGAGGGATGTAATCATATTAAAATTGCTTCCAAGAATCCAAGTTATGTCTTTCAAAAACATACATTGGGCATATGTGTTGTCTAAAAAGGCCCTCCTCATTGCTGGGATGGGGGGCCCATACACATTTGTAAGATACCCATGCTCATCATAACCTAGAAGACTGAATTAGCTAAAATGAAACATGAGTTAGAAGATATCTTTCTATGTGGATTGCCTTCAGATCCCAAAGGAGTGCCAATCTTCCCGATGCTTCGTCTGCTTCAACTATCTCATATCTACACAATCTCCGATTGTTTTGTGTTTTCTGCTCCATTGTTTCCTTGTTGCTTTTTGTTTCTTGCAACATCATAATGGTAGGTTTCTCCCAGGCTATGCATTTCTGGAGGATTTTGTGCTTGGAAGGCACGTTCAAGCCTCTTATATTCCAAGATATAATCTTTATATCAAAATTTTTGGTTGGCTAGAGAAATACTTCTCCAGAATACCCATTGTTTGCCATGAATCCACCAATAGGACTCCAATTTCTTCGAACAATTGTTTAGAGGATTTCCTGCTTCTCTTCTTCTCATATGTTCCAGTCTTTTTTCATAGCTTTAAAGGGGTTGGTTCGAAATCCTAGTCCTCTCGTCGTTGTGTTGTTTTGGGAGGTATTTCTAGCTTTCCCCTTACCCTTTATCAGATTTTCTTGAAGTTGTTTAAGTTGGTTCTCCTGAAGGTTCTGTAAATGTTATGCCCCATATCGATTACCAAGTCTTCAAACTCCATATCTCTTGTTGATTTGTCTTTGTCAGAGCCTTGGGTGAGGGTTCCTTCCATGTCTATACCCTAGGTTTCTTCTCCTCCCTCTAGCATCTCCATTTGGTCCTGCTCTATACTTGTCTTCGTCCTTTTTTGGTGTTTAGGTTTTTCTCTTCTTTTTTCCTTCCCTTCTACCTGGTATGAGGGTCTTTTGCCATTATTTCCCTTTTCTTATTCCTCAACCAAGGCTTGGTATCTATTTGGGTGATAATTTACTTCACAGGTCCCTTTACTCTTCTTCCTACCAAATTTTTATTTGTTGGGTACTTTCTTGAAACCTGTAACACCCCGAGTTTTGAGCCCCGTATTAAATAATGTATTTTGTTAATCCATGAAAGGCTAGAGTGCCTAGGAAATGTAATGTTTTGATCATTATTATTAATAATACATCACTAGTTGCTAGACGGACAAGGACAAGAGTTATAGGGGGCTATGATTCCACGAGAGAGGGGGCTTGAGGGACTAAGTATTTATTTTATATTTTAATTGCCCATTTTTGTTTTATTGGAGAATAACAGTTACACGAGCTTCTTGGGGGGAAGGCCAAGTGGTTCCCCAATTCCAAGAATTGCATAAACCCGTCCTTGGTATGTTTGGGGGGTTCTTGTTTTTCTGGTTGCTTCTTCTCCACTCATTCACTCGCTCACTCAATTGCTCATTGTTCACATGTTTTGTTCTGTTCTCACTCCATTCATTCTTTCGCCCACTCATCCTCTTCATTGGTGTGTTGGCTTGGGGAAAGGAAAACGAATTGTTGGAGAGGAGCCATGGTTTTGTTGGCTGTAAAGGCTGTTGGTGTATTCCAACCATGAATCAAGGCCTTCATGTCTGAGATGCTTTGGCCTGTGTTCAATTTTGCTCACAACTGCGAGTCACGAGAGTCCCAACATGGAGATTATGGACCAGCTGCACTGGAGCCCTGGAAGGAGATGGACAACCCGAGGGACTGTGTGATAGAGAAGGGGGTCCATTCTCTTGGGTTGATCCAGAATCGGATCCAGGGGGCTTCCCAGGTCCAGAAAAGGCTAAAAAATGAAAGTTCTAGAAATCAGATGAAACTAATTCCATTGCAACCGGCTCATCGCGTTGATTTTGGCCATATATTTACTTTCTCAAAGGAACGCAGTATGTGAGAGTTATCGCACTCTAACCGCTTTCCCAAACAGCTAAAAAGTCAATAGTCAAACTGGCAAAAGTCAATGTTAACGCTAGCATGACATCACCATGCTGATGTAGCACAGTAACATGTGGCAACACAACAGGGCATAGTGGGTCGTACAGCTGATGTCGACCAACTCGGAGGTGACACGTGTCACCACTGATAGGGTGACAGGTGGCACACTCATACATGTGGCAGGTACGGTCAATGGACACTTGGCAGACATGTGTGCTGATGTGGCGGTTGTTGACTGGGCAAATCTCGTTTTGACACTTGGCATCAGAAATCATCGAATAAAGGGGTGGCACGTGGCATCGATGGGATGGCTGGCTGGTTGTTTGCAAAAATTATTTGGAACTCATGGGGTTCGACACCATGACCTGTGGTCGAGCGAAAGCTTGGGGGAGGGCTGGGGCTTTATTATATATAAGGTGAAAAACTTTATTTAAATTTGTAAATTGTATGAAATCGGATTGTGGGAGGGTTGGGGCTTTATTATATATAAGGTGAAAAAATTTATTTAAATTTGTAAATTGTATGAAATCGGATTGTGGGAGGGCTACGGCTTAGCCCTAGCCCCCGGTATCAAGTATAAACCATGTAACCATCGGACAAAAGAGTAGAGGCTCAAAACATATGCGCATTTTTATCCCTCGGTCTCATCTCCATGCGCAGGAAACCAGGTATTTCGGGGGTTTATCCCTTGCATGGAGGGTGCTAACCACTTGTGGACCCGCGGTCCTATGTGTTATTGCCACATGACCACGGTTTTTTGAAGAAGAGGCCAGCGCGCAGCCCCTAGGGGGCTGGTGCTTGGCCATATGTGCTGTCATGTGACCATAAAAGGGGGGTGCACGTCGGGAGAGGGGGATAAGCCCTATATTAAACATAAAGTGGGTTTTATATTATACTTTTGAATTTTTTTAATGGATTTTGGTCTGTAATAGTGGATTTTGCCCATTATTGGGGGATATTGGGTATTTTTGGAAACCAGATTTTAGGAGGAAGTTGGGGAAGGATAACCAACTTCAGATCTATATAAATTAGGCCTGTTTGAGGCCATGGAGGACAGTCAGAGCAGAGTTATGCTGAAGCAAAACCAAGCCAAATCCAATTTTATGCAGGGAAGTTGTTGAGGAGTGCATCTTTGCGAGCCATTTCTGGGAGCTCCGGTCATCCGTTTTGAGTGTCGTTTCTTTTGTTGGGTTCTATAGATATAGGAGAACAAGACTAGATCAGTATTGTAGTCTTATGGCACTTTTGTGATGTACATATTGATCTTTGAACATAAATAAAGAAGCCTCACCCACTAAGACAAAGGCTCAGAGATGTAGACGAGATTGTCGAACTCCATTATCACTTCTCTTGTTATGGTTTGTTGTTCTTCATGCTTATGTTCAGATCTGTATATTGTTTTATGGTTGTGATATATTCTCATATCTTCTTCATCTTTCATTAAGCTTCTTGAATGGTTAATAAACACATGCATAATAACTCAACCAGAGTCATTTAAAAGATCATTTTCGGATCATGGGTTGTGTAGACTGGGTAGAAGAGAGTTGGTGTACTTTGGAATGTTGTAGGTGCTAAAAATACTATGAGAGCTTGAGTGCCGACTGGTTTGAGAAGTTGAGTGACACTCTAGAACCGTCCTTGTGGATTCATAGCCCTGGCTCGGGGGTGACACTACTGTTGAGACTTGGAACAACAACGTCTATGGTTGGGTGGAACGTCCTTGGTCTGTAGCGAGTTGGTGATTCAGGAGCAAGTCATTGCTACATTGATCCTAAGATAGTGGATAGATTATGTTTGGAGAAAAGTAAGCTTGAAAAATCAAGTTTGGTTCAGCTAGCCACTGGAACCAAAAGGAGAATTTGTGATATGGTCAGAGGTTGTTCCATAAGTCTTAATGGTGTGAATACTAACGTTGATCTAAATATTATACCATTAGGGTCTTATGATAATCTAATTGGAATGGAATTGTTGGACAAGCATTATGATGTCGTAGATTTTTATAACAAGACATTTACATGTCTTGATGAAGAAGGAAAACAAAGCACTGTGAAAGGAGTTCCAAGACCCATATTTGTAAGGAAGATTTCAGCCTTACAACTAAAGAGTTGTTTCATAAAAGGATGTCAATTGTATGCATCCCATGTGGAGGAGCCATAAAAGAAAAAGGGGCCAAGCCTTGAATAATTTTCGGTACTACATGATTTTGAAGATGTATTCCAAGAAATACCATGGTTGCCACCAAAGAGGGAGATATATTTCTCTATTGATTTAGTGCCAGGAGTTGCCCCAGTGTCAAAAACACCTTACATAATGAGTACAACAAAATTAAAAGAATTACAAATGCAACTAGAATAATTGTTGAAGAAATGGTACATACGTCCAAGTGTTTCACCTTGGGGAGCACCAGTGTTTTTTGTCAAAAGGAAGGATGGAACTTTGAGGCTGTGTATTGACTTTTGACAACTGAATAAATCCACTGTAAAGAACAAGCACCGTCTACCCAGAATTTATGACCTCTCTGATCAACTAAGATGGGCAAAGATATTTTCAAAGATAGACTTGAGATCAGGGTACCATCAGGTAAGAATCAAGGAAGAAGACATCAATAAGACAACCTTTAGAACCAGGTATGGGCATTATGAATTTGTAGTGATGCCATTTGGACTGTCCAATGCACTAGTTGTCTTTATGTGCTTAATGAATGGCATATTCAAAAATTACTTGGATAAGTTTGTCATAGTATTTTTAGATGACATACTTGTCTATTCTAAGTCAGAGGAAGAGCATGAACATCACCTAAGATTGGTATTGCAAGTACTGAGGGAACGTTAGTTGTATGCCAAGCTTAGTAAGTGTTCTTTTTACCAAAAACATATCCATTACTTGGGAAACATTATTTCAGAACAAGGTATAGCAGTGGATCCAAAGAAGATTGAAGCCATTAGAGGATGGCCAATACCCAATAATGTTTCAGAAGTCAGATCTTTTATGGGGTTAGCTGCTTACTACAAAAGATTTATAGTGGGGTTCTCTAAGATTGCTCATCCCATCACTTCTTTACAAAATAAGGGAATTAAATTTGAATGGACATCTAAGCGTGAAGAGAACTTTAATTTGTTGAAAGAATTACTTACTAGTGCACCTATTTTAAAGATTGTTGACCCAAATGAAAGTTTCGTGGTATGTACAGATGCATGCAAGGAAGGACTTGGTGGAGTCCTCACTCAAAATAGACATGTCATTGGTTATGAGTCCAGAAAGATTAAAGAACACGAGAGGAACTATGCCACACATGACTTGGAACTTGCTGCCATTGTTCACGCATTGAAGATGTGGAGGCATTATCTCATGGGGAAGAGATTTGAACTAAGAACAAACCACTATGGTCTGAAATATCTTTTTGAACAACCAACTTTGAATGCCACACAAACGAGATGGCTGGAATTTTTAAGTGAATACGATTTTGATATCAAGCATATCAAAGGAAAAGAAAATAAATTTGTTGATGCACTTAGTAGAAGAGTACATCTCATGCATGTTACAATTGTTCGTATGCATCGGTCAGATTTAAAGAGTAGGATTTTATATGTTGTTGTCACAGATCAACATTACCTACAGGTAAAGGAAAGCTTACAACAAGAAAATGTACAACAAAAGATTAAAGAATATGAGATGAAGGAAGATAGATTACTTATGCATAAAAATAGAATTTATGTTCCTAGTTTCAAAGAACTTAGAAATTTGGTATTAAAAAAAATGCATATTGTTCCATATGTCGGACATCCCAGTTACCAGAAAACAATTACATCAGTAAAAATCCAATTATTTTGGCTAGAAATGTAAAAAGATGTTGTTGATTACATTGTGAGATGTATGGAATGTAAGAGAGGAAGGCTGAGCATAGGCACCCAACGAGTTTTCTACAACCATTACCAATTCCAGAGAAGAAGTGGGAAGTGGTAACCATGAATTTTATAACTAAATTGTCGAGGACAACAAGACAACATGATTCAATCATGGTAGTAGTTGATAAATTGACAAAGGCTGTTCGTTTTGTTCTTGTAAAAATGACTCATACACCAACTAATATTGCAAAAATTTACACGAGGGAGATTGCTAGGTTGTATGGGATACCCAAGACAGTTGTTTCACACAGAGATACAAAGTTTACTTCAAATTTCTAGAGGGGATTGTTTAAAGGATTTGGTACAAATCTGAACTCTAGCACAACATACCATCCACAGTCATATGAGCAGATAGAGAGAGTCAACCAAGTAATTGAAGACAAGTTGAGAATGTATGTGATAGATAAGCCATCTAAGTGGGAAGATTACTTGCACTTGGTTGAGTTTGCCTATAATAATGGGTATCAAGCTTCATTGAAATTGAGCCCATTTAAAGTGTTGTATGGAAGGAAATGAAATACTCCAGTGAGTTGGGACAACCCAACAAACATAGTGGTACTTGGGCCATAATTGCTCAAGGATATGGAAGACCAAATGGTTAGAATTAAGCAGAATTTAAAGGCAACTTAAGACAGACAAAAAATTTATGCAGATAAGAACAAAACAACTAGAGAATTTAAAGTGGGGGAGCATGTGCTTTTAAAAGTGAAGCCCAAGAAGAGCTCTTTGAAGTTGGGTAGTTGTACAATGCTAGCAACTAGATTACGTGGTCCATTTGAGATATTGGACATAATAGGGCCAGTTGCATACATGCTTGCATTGCCTGCTTCCATGAATGTGCATAATGTATTTCATGTCTCTTTGCTAAAAAAATATGTACATGATCCTAACCATGTTATTGATTGGCGTCTGATTCAGGTAGAGACAGAGGGAGACTTTCAAGTCCAGCCAATGCGAATACTGGACAAAAAAGTCAAAATGCTCCGGAATCAAGTTATAGAGCTGGTAAAAGTCCAGTGGACCTACTACGGTCCTGAAGATGCTACTTAGGAGCATGAAGATGCCATGTGGGCAGAGTGCCCACAACTTTTTGAATAAATTTTGAGATTTTGATCTCTGTTTTGTATATGCATTGAGGACAGTGCCAAAATAAGGGGGAGGAGATGCAACACCCCGGGTTTCGAGCCCCGTATTAAATAATGTATTTTGTTAATCCATGAAAGGCCAGAGTGCCCACGTAATTGAAAGAGGCCAGTGTGCCTAGGAAATGTAATGTTTTGATCATTATTATTAATAATACATCACTGGATGCTAGACGGACAAGGACAAGAGTTATAGGGGGCTATGATTCCACAAGAGAGGGGGCTTGAGGGGCTAAGTATTTATTTTATATTTTAATTACCCATTTTTGTTTTATTGGAGAATAATAGTTACATGAGCTTCTTGGGGGGAAGGCCAAGTGGTTCCTTAATTCCAAGAATTACATAAACCCGTCCTTGGTCTGTTTAGGGGGTTCTCGTTCTCGTTCTTCTCATTGCTTCTTCTTCACTCATTCACACACTCACTCAATTGCTCGTTGTTCACACGTTTCGTTATGTTCTCACTTTATTCATTCTTTCACCCACTCGTCCTTCCTCATTGGTGTCTTGGCTTGGGGAAAGGAAAACAAACTGTTGGAGAGGAGCCATGGTTTTGTTGGCTATAAAGACTACTGGTGTATTCCAGCCATGAATCAAGGACTGCACATTTGAGATGCTTTGGCCCGTGTTCAATTTTTCTCACAGTTGTGAGTCATGAGAGTCCCAGCATGGAGATTCTGGACCAGCTGCACTGGAGCCCTGGAATGAGATGGACAACCTGAGGGATTGCGTGGCAGAGAAGGTTGCCCATTCTCTTGAGTTGTGCAGGTTGGGTATAAGAGAGTTGGTGTACTTTGGATTGTTGTGGGCGCTGAAAATCCTGTGAGAACTTGAGTGTTGACTGGTTTGGGAAGTCAAGTGACACTCTGGAACCATCCTTGTGGATTCATAGCCCTGGCTCGGGGGTGACACTGCTGTTGAGACTTGGAACAATGTCTGCGGTTGGGTGGAACGTCCTTGGTCTACAGCCAATTGGTGATTTGTTCCATTAAAGATAAGTGCTCTCTGTTATGGTTTTGTTTGCTTGTGTATTTATTCCGCTATGTATTTACTTATCTAAGAAATTCGTATCTGTAATATGCATGCTTGCTAGTTATTGTTGTGCATGACATATGTCTCATTTATTTATGTCGTAACATGAATCTTGATCTATGCATGTGAATATTGCACGCATCTTTATTAATTACAAGTTAGATCGGAAGTTGAAAAATAAATCCAGAAGTGGGGTTGAGGTGACGTAGCCTGACCTATGGGTGGCTAGGTACATTACAAAACCTTCCTCGTCCTCCTCTCCTGTTTTGCTTGGGTTATTCTTGGTGTTCTTCGGGTAGTCTCTGTAGAGGTGCTCATGTCAGTTCCTACAACGAAAGGGAATATGCTCATAATCCAAGGTTTGAGTCCATTTGTTGTCTTGATACGAGATGGTTATAGAGTCCGACAATGCTCCAATGACATCCATGTATACACATATCTATGTGAAAGATGTATAGCGTCCCATCTTTGTTATCTATGATATTTTAACAAAAGTTCTTAGGGTGTTCCCTAGACCTTCCAATGTTTCTTTCTCCCATAATTCATGTGGCAGTGAGTATATCCTTATCCATGTTGGGGAAACTATAAAGTCCTCCTTCTTAGGTGAGAACCTTCTCTTTCCAATATTGCAAGTGGAGACCCGCAGAGTTGAAGAAGTATAGTCCTTCTTCAAAGATCTCATCCCTATCCTTAGTATAGGTGAAGATTGTTGTGAAGAAACTATTTGAGCCTAATTTTAGGTCAATATGTCCTTTTGGTTTCAAGCAGGTGTTAACCCATGTTATTAATGCTCTCTCTGAAGGCCAAATGCCCATAAAATTCCATATAACAACATGATCCCTCATGAATTGGATACAATTTCCAATGTCTGGGGAAGTTATTTCGTAGTTGTTTTTTTTTTTTTTTACCGTTTTCGCTAAGCATCCATTACTCAACCTGCGATTCAAGGGGTTTTATTTCGTTTCTTGGTTGTTTGGTTGGTCTCGCTCTGCTGTAGTTTTCTTGCCCCCCCACCTCATTTCCCATCGAGATTGCTCCTGAGCAACCCGTGACTACATCCTTGAAAGTCTTCCTCGCCTCTGGGGATGGGATACCACCTTCCTCCATTAGTTCATGTCCTCTAGCCGTTGACATCTTCTAAACCCTTCTCTGTCGTCCTCTAGTCTTCAATCCAAGTGTTCAAACACTAGTGCTTACCCTCCTACACCTTCGCTTGGTTTTGTCATTGTTCTATTTTTTCGAAACTCAATAATTATATATGAATATTTATTTTAATTAAAATGTAAAAATTAAATGAAATAAAAAATTATAATATATGTAATTTAAGATTCAAAATTAATAATGATATGAAAGAAAGAAAGAAAAAGAAAATGATTTTAACGTCCACGAGGCTAACAATAGCCTATGAGATTTCTGCATTTCATCCCTTTTCATTTTCAACTTGATGATGAGCTCCCCCAATTTCTCCATTGTCCCCTCGTTGAATAAATTATTCCAAGAGCTAGCTGTCAAGATACTTACATAGTCGTCCCCACTGTCTTTGAAGACTTCACACTCTAAAATGAAATGTTTTTCACAACGAAGTTGATGGGAATTGGTTCTTAATTGGGCAATAAACATTTTAGCTCTCCAAGATACCTATTTTAATTAAAATGTAACATCAAAATTAAATTTTTCTAAAAAAAAAAAAAAATCTCACTTTTATCTTAAAAAATAATAATTAACACACATATATAATAATAACAATAATAATCTAATTTTAAAGTCACAACAATCGGTGTATTAGAATCACCTTGAGTGGGTGAAGGGAAGAGTTTTATATATCAATTTAATGTTTTGTAACCCACAAACAAGGAGTTTTATACACCAATTTGAGGTTTCACTAGATTGTGAATTTAAAATTAAATTATTATTATTATTATTATTGTATATTTATTATTTTTAATAAGTTAATAAGATAAAGGGTTAGAGTGGCGGTGAAGATATATATCTTATTATAAATTTGTAAATTTGGAAGAATATGCGAGAATTTGCAGGTGGATTGAACTGTGAAGTCAGAGCTACATTATTTCGTAAGATTGCGGTAAAAATTTGAAATGCTGGATTTTGGTTTGTACTTCAAACCCTCCCATATACTGAAAATGAGAATTAAAATTAGAACGTTCTGAGTGCAGGAATGGCAGCGTATTCTGTTGAAGAAGAAGGTGGTGTACAGATGCGGGAATCCAGTAGCACAAATCCCCGGTTACCTCCTCTTGGCCGTATATTGAATACTGTGTTAAGTGCAAGCCCTGGTGAGTTGGAAGCGCTTCTTTCTCAGCGGACTCGTCATTTGCAGAGAGGTATGAAAATTAATGCCTTTTCTCTTGCTTTTGTTTTTTTGTTTGAAGAAGCATTTAAAATTACTTTGCACAAATCAAGTATGGCAGTGTATTGGATAAAGTGGCGAATAATTGTATTTTCACCCTTCCTGTCTTCTGTCTGCAGGTGCACTGGATGAATCAGTGACTGCCCTTGGCAAGCATGCCAAAGAGATAGTTAACAGGAACGAGTCGCTGGATCAAATGCTTCTGCCTCTGCTTCAACATGTATGTCTTTTCTCTCCTTTGAACCCATAGCTATCAGAATTAGATGATTCGTCTCATTTTATCAGGAGCTTGGAAATATCCTGTGTTTCCAGGTCAAATTCTGGCAGGGCTTGTAATCAAATCATCATATTTATTTGCCATAATTTGGGGATGGCTCCGAATCCTCTCCTGGATATTTTCTAGAACTGGCAATCTTTTCTGCGTGGGTCTTCTTTTATTTTTTATTTGGGAATAGGTTCCATCCCAATAATTAAACCTTAAATAAAAGCCGAAAACTGCCTAAAAAATCCTCAACCATTTTAGTTTTTGTTTATAATTTAAACTTTTTTTGCGGGGTTGGTGGTGGTCTAATTACAAGGAGCAAGCCAAGCTTAAGTACTAAATGACACCTACTTGTTCTTTTGCTTCTATGTGCAGTAATAGTTCTTGGTCATTTTCAAGCATATTGCCATCAGTGACGCTGTTAGACTTCTTTGACTCCTCAAAGATTCATGATGGCACCCCAACAAAACCTTGTTGCAACATGATACCGTCTTTTTCATCTATGAACAACAAGCAGTTTCTCTCCTCTGGTATCGGGATTCAGAGTGCCAAGAATTGGAACATACAAGCACAAAAAAATAAAGCAAATAAAAAAGTGTAATGCATTAATGAAAGGGAATACTGAAATCTCCATTAAGGGTACATGCGAATACAAAATTTGAGATGACCTTCATATCACTTTCTTACTTGACACCTCATACATATGTGTTATGTTTCTGACTTATTCAACTAAAACAGACAATCACAAACTTGTTTGTCTAGAATAAATCAAACATTACATATGACAATTACTCTCGAACACCCCCCCTAATGGTCACAAAGAACAGCATATAAAAACATCCATGCCTAAAGATCAAATAAAACATGTTGACTCTCTAACCAAGTTGATCCTTCCGAGCCAAGAGAAGCTGCCTATATTCTGCATGTGTATTCCGCACTTGCCTCTCGTAGATATTGCATGTGCCATGTAACTATTCTCATCACCCTACATTGTTGTCCAAGTATTTGTATCCTCTACATGATACCTTGTTGTTGAGATCCTAAGTGATAAGCGAGGATCAAATGGAATCAACAGGCAAACACTATTCCAACATAACATAAACCAAACATCACATAAAAAGAAGTGAACACACGAACAAGAGAGAAAGAGATACGATGCTTGTAGGCTAAAGAATTAATCACTAATGAATGTATATGTAATATAAATGAGGCATGAGTTGTGTATTTATACACATATCACGAGGTGGGGTGCTTTCCCCCACGAGAGGGTCATATGCACACATAAATGACTAGGTTGGCCATAACCACTTAGGATATAATAAACCAATGCTGACTTTGTTGACTTTTAAACCTTAACCTGGTATTACAATAATGAAGGCTCTTAGCTATAACAAGTAACCTCAAATGAAGATTACACAACATCATTTCAACACTTGTGCCTTGTGTTTGTTAAATTTGGCAGCATCAACAGTCATTCTCCAATGAGAGGCCATGTGGGCCACCTTGAGGCTAGCCATGGAGATTTGGACAATCAACCAGTCTTGTGAGGTATTGACAAAAGCTATGGGGAACGTACAACCTCTGTGAGTCAAACCAAAAGTTAGGACGAACGAGATGCTATGTGGTCTTGTGAGTCTAGCCAAGGCAAAGGAAGAAGTCTTATAAGTCTAAGACAAAATTCAAGATGTAAGTCTAATGCAAAAGTCAGGGGGAACGTACAACCTCTGTGAGCATAGACAGTCTAGTGCAAAAGCCAGGGGGAACGTGCAACCTCTATGAGCATAGACAAACTAATGCAAAAGTCAGTGGGAATGTACAACCTCTGTGAGACTAGTCAAGCCTTGTGAGCCATGAGAAAAAGTCAATGCATCTAGCAAAAGTTAGGTTGAATGTACAAATCCTATGAGTTAGAGACAAACAATCTTGCTTATGCAAACAATGTAAATGTATTGATCTAATGTGTTGGCACGTGTAACATTATCCACCATGAAAAGAAGTTCGAGTTACCTAACTCGGTTGTAAAAGTCGAATTGCATGTTAGTCTGAGTGGTCAAACTCAAGTTGTAAAAGACAAGTTGTATATCTAGTTCGAGTGGTCAAAGTGAAGTTGACAAGTGAAGTTGCATGTTGCATATTGCATGTTACATGCATGCATGTTGCATGTCAAGTTGCATGCATACCATGTTGCATGTTGCATGTTGCATGCATGCCATGTTGCATGTTGCATGTTGAGTTGGCATGCAAAGTTTAGTCAAGTCAAGTCCAATTCGAGTTGCAAAGACATGCAACCTCTTTCTAATTCAAGTCTACTCTCCTCTCCTTTCCACGCCTTTATATACAGAGTTTGACCCTCTTCTTTATACACAATGCTATGCAGCGCAAGAGTGAAGGAAGAAGTCTGTTTGCAGGTGGAAGAAAGTAGTTAGCGCTTGAGTCTATTGTAACTGATATACATAGGCAACGTTTGAGTTTCTGATATACACATGCAACACTTACATATACAGTCAGGTTTATATCACGAATAGTTCTGTCTATATCAGCAGTAAAGGACATCGAACAGTCTATATCAGCAGTGAAGGACAGTGAACAATGTTGTCTATATCAACAGTAAAGGACAACGAACAATGCTGTTTATATTAGCAATAAAAGTCAATAAAGAGTGTTGGTTTTTGTGTCACACAGTCAGGTACTTTTCATGCTGGTTTATTGTACATGATCCTACATTTTACTTGCAATAAAGGAAGATTGTTTGCTGGGGTTTTTCTCCCTATATAGGGTTTCCCCAGGGTAAATTCTTGTGCATGTGTGAGATTCTATTTGAGTACCTCTTCTACTTCTGTTCATCATTTCGAGTATTCATTTTGCTGGTTGATAATTCAAATTTGGTTTAAAGTGTTGACGAAACTAAAGAAATAATCCGCATAGTAAATCATGTTAGAAAAGTAATAGATGTGCTCGTTTAACCATAGACAGTATAACAATATTGTCACCCAACCATAGGCCGAAGCCACCCTCGAGCACCTTAAACGTGACATAGAATGATTCCGGAAGCAAATCAATAGCCAACCAAGACTAACGCATCAAGCAAAGATAACCAAGACTGATCAGAAAGTCCAACCATAACCAATAGAAAGTCCGAGCCTAAACCAGGAATACAGATTGCAACAACTGTCGGCTGCAGCTGCTCCCTAGACTTGCGCACTTGGCCAGTTTCTGCAGTGCACACTTCTTCACTGCTGAAATTTCAAGCTACAATGTACAAAATGAGGTTTGGCTACTTGTATTTATACTGTTTCTTGAGCTGTCTGGGCTGACTTCTCATTCTGGAGGCTAAATATTCAATATTAATTATTTCCTTGAGCCAACTTGTCTTCTAGGGTTAAGTTTAATGCTTTAGGGTTTCTTCTAGCTTCCCCGAATATTCTATTCTTGTTAGGGTTACACGTGGAGGTAAATACCTCCCGCAGCTACCATAATATCAACACTCCCTCCTAGCTAGGGAGGTATTGAAGGCAAATGGTCTTGAGCACAAACATACCATTCAACCGGTAGCATCATTATAACCGTACATGCTATGTAATGATTAGATCATGAGCACCATTGTCACTATCATTTGATAGCATCAACTACATCATCTCTAGAAGCCATACTCCATCCGAGGAATCAGACATGATGCTGAATAGGTCACTCACTCCACAGAGTGATACAAGGACCATTCTTCTAATCCGGACATATGTCCTAGAAGAATGACTGTCCCAACAGAGCTAAAAACTATGCCATGGACTACAGAGACCATTCCTATAGGAATGTCAATCTAGGATTATTTTCTAATCAGGTCATAGAGATCCATCTCAACTATACCTTAGAAAATATCAACACAACTGATAGTCTACATGGTAATCATAACAATGTCATTCAATAGAACACAACTGTGTCTATCCATAGTAGTACACACCTACAATCCAGTGGTACACTACGACACCAACTAGCACACAACTACTTAATCAGTGACATAGTCACAACTAATGGAACACATACACCACAGTAGCATACATCTACTGTCCAGAGACATACAGTCTCCATAGCAATCATATCATCTTATATCAACCTGCACAGAAAAACAATGTCATGATATAAACTGAGTCATCTAGGCCATTCTTCCACTCACATCTGTGAGATCTGGAAGAGCATCTACCCTCAGAAAGTAAAACATCAACCATGAGCTATCTGGACTATTCTTCTCAAGCATAAAAGAATAACTGTTCTGATTTCTGAGCCTGGACCATTCACCTAACTGGGCCATTCCTCCGGCACTAAACAAAGTGCAACCTGGAGAGAATGAGTCTACCCTAGGGAATCCTTGTCCCTGATTGCTGAACCTGGACCATTCACTTAACTGGGCCATTCCTCTGACACTAAACAAAGTGCAACCTGGAGAGAATGAGTCTGCCCTAGGGAATGACTGTTCGGACCACTTCTTAAGGAAATGATTGTCCTGCACCAACCTCCAAAACAGACCATTCTTCAAAACTGCTCACAACTGTGAACTTCGAAAGAATGATTGCCCGACGAGGCAAACCATTCTACTTGACCACTACTAAGAGTGACTGTCAAGAAGAAAGACTGTCCTAGACCATTCCCCCACACTAGCCACAAGGGGAATCGTTGTCTATGGTACATCAACAATCTATCGAACCATTTTCATTACGAAAATGATCGTCCGATTTTCCGAACTGGAAAATGCCCGTCCGTCAGAAATCTTAAACCACTTTCCGAACTGGAAAGGAACTGCTCATCCTGGATCATTTTTCGAACTGAAAAATGACTGTCCATAAATCAATAACACATCAGTGCTCCCTCCCAACCCGGGAGTCATCTCTTCCCTTTTCAATAAGGAAGTCGTCTCCACGATCTCTAACTTGTTTCTTGAGTACGCAAACTTTTTCATCTTGGACAGAGGCTTTATCAAAGTATCTGCTATTTGCTCATCTGTGGGGATATCTTGGAGAACCACTTCTCTTTTCTGGACCTCATCAAGGAGAATGTAATGCTTGATCTCAAAGTACTTCGGTCTTTCTGGAACACTGGTTTTCTCTGAAGGCTTCATATAGCCCTTGATCATTACAATATATCATGGTTGGATTCAACTCTTTTTGTTTCCTGCTAGCTCATGACATCGTGGCAAGGGTCAAACTGGAACATATCCAAGTGGCACTTCTTCTGTCATCATGAGAGTTTGTCATGGATTTTGCAGTCCATCATCCTGGACTTCTGAGTAACCATTCTGATACATTATCTCTGTTATAGAAAGTTTTCACCACACTTCTGCTATGCATGAGAGGCTTTGCACCAAGTTGTTTGAATCCATACAAGATCTTCTTCCATCTGCATACAAGGGTCTCTTTCTGGTATACCTCAAAACCTTGAGGTTTCTTTACATACGCTTCTTGTTCAATTACTCTGTTGAAGAGAACGGTCCTTGCATTCATCATGTAAACTCCAACCCATGGATATTGCAGAAGATATAATGGCTTAGGTAGAGGTATGTCTGACCACTGGAACAAGCTATCATCATAGTCTTCTCCCTCCATCTGGGAGAACCTCTAGTTCTGAATCTCGCAATGCTTCCATTCATAAGCTTTCATACACTGTTCTTCATCACAACTTCCATTTCTTCTGCTTGATTGTTTCTAGTGGGTTTAAACCAAGCTGGTAGTCTTGTGATTCTTGATATAATGATTGGTTGTTCTGGCTTTTCTTTCTCTTTCGGAATCTTCATGTTCTTCCTCATGTTTCTCTTTAGCTCCTGGGTCCATGGAGTTTTCTATAGATTCCATGCCCTGGAGATTTCAACTTCTTCCTTTCATCATAGGATCATGGATGTGGATGGACAACCAGGGATACTTTAAGGCTTCTTTTCGAAGAAGACTTCTTCTAAAGTCAAGCTGAACATGTGCTGCTTTTCATCGCTGCTACCATTAATGGGAACATGGATAGATATTTCATAATCCTCAATGGATCATATTATTTAGGATTAGCTCCCTCCCAATGCTT
>ML824969.1:84707-98948 GCA_009831015.1 Picea engelmannii
CTGTTTTTCATCTCTGCTCAATTTGTTGCTCTCCCTGTCTGACAAAAACTGTGTCTCAACTCTTTATCTTGACCTGTCTTTATATTTTTAGCTGAAACTCTAATCTTCCAGAACCCTAATCTCACTGTGAGATGTACGGTTGAGATTCATCCTACTCTAAGCCATTAATGCATAAAATACAGTGTACACTTTATTAGACCCAACAACTAAATATAAGACTTTTCGCTTTTTCCTAAAGTGAATTAGACAATAGAGTTACTTTTCGAAATATCTCAAACTACTTCCAGAACATTCACACTGAACATGTGCAAAAGTTCTTGTCCGAGTTATATTTCTCAACAATGCGGAGGGGCAAGCTTGCCGCAGTATTAATCGTACATATGTTATCAAAGAAAGAAAACAATTCTTTCTTCCAACTACACAAACCTTGTGAAGTGATTTGGACATTTTTAAAACATCTTCTAGCTCTATTCTTACTTTGAATTTCTCAACAGAAATTTGTATTTCATCATCTATAGTATACATATCTGTTAGGAAACATATTCTCCACACTCTTACTATATTCCTGAAATATATCTTAATATATCTTAAACATAATATCTGGGTCTTTGTATTGGTCTCAAAATTCATTTGCTCTTTTGATGCTTCCAACTGTGCCAATCTTGTGAATCTGTTATCTGGACTTTCTAAATGTCTTCGATTGTGAGGGAGTGCAAAATATCAATGGCACTTTGATCTTGCATTGGGGTGTTTGTCTGAGATGGTGACAAGGCATTCCTTTGATGTTCTCACTATTTTTTAGGGTATATTCCTAAAACATTGTTAATAACAGTATATTTTTTGGTCAGATAACCATCATCTTATTCAGGAAGGCTCCTGATTGTCAAACAACTGATATTTTGTTGTCCCGGAGATCTTCATTTTCACCTTATCCTTGGGATACCGACATTATTTCTTACTGTAACTATGTATTCAATATTTAAAAACAGTTTCAGGCAGAAAACTTCTGTTTTATTTCTGAAGCTTGATATTGACCTAAATATGTTTATGTTGTTTGAAGATTTAATTTTTCTCAGATTTTTTTGTTTATGTTTACAGTGTTGAGCAGGATGGATTTCTACTACCAACGCGTCTTTCAATAGCTGCAGCTGATTGTATTTTGATTTACACTCAAGCATTAACAGAAGAGGAAAGCTTTCTGAAAGCTGTTACAAGTAAAAAGGTGGAAGCAGACAAAGATAACAGACAGTTAGTCACCCCAATAAATATATCTGATAATTCTGAAGGGCATTTTGGAAAAGACTTGCCTACCACATCAGGAAGAGGACCATTAAGCATTGAGAGAGAGACTCTACTGTGGGATCAGTTGGACAATTTGGTTACTCTCGTTCAACGCCTTCGGATGGTAAATTGAAGCTTTGATCTCATGCATAATTTTCATTTAAGCTTTTCTTTCGAATGACTGCGGGAACCAAAGACTTTCAAAACAATCTCTTTAGAGGAGAATTTTATATGGAATTTCTTGGAGCAGTCATGGCATTATATGAGACTGATTGGTGGTCTCTGCACGCGTTGTGGGTTGTCAAACAAGGATGCCATTTGTAGTCGAATCTCGTGGCTTGTATATTGATGAGCTTTAGCAACACATTTGTGGGACTACTGAGATAGAGAAGGATTGCTGGTTATGCTGAGTCTTCACATCTATCCTCCTATTTGCAAATGCTGTTTGTCCTCCTTTCCTTCTCCTTTGAGCTTCTTAAACAGTAGTTAGATGCTCTTATGAGCTTTTGTGAATCCAGGCTGTTTGAAGTAAGCCTTGTCAGGGCCAAGTTGATGATTTGAACACCACTACTGATGCATTGGCTAGATAGCATCTGACTTCGACCTTCACAAGCCAGCCTGTGGATATTGTTAGCACTAAACATATTTCTTCATGCAATCTTTTAGGTCCTCTATTCAGTGTATACCAGTATTAGGTCTCAGGGTTGCCAGGATACCCCTCTTTGTTACTTAATAGAGATGTAGTGATTCGAGTCTTTTTTCCAAGCGATGTCCAACTAACAATGTTTATTTAGTCCTCTCTTATGAACTACAACTTTTTATAGGTTCATGATATAGGGACCCATACTCTGTACAGGGTAAAGTGCATGCATTGGAAGGATTTCAAGTTCAAATCCTTGTGCTTGCTTGCATCTTTCCGTTTAAGCTGATGATACCAGCAAAGATTATCCATGCAGAGTTTAGAGCCCATCCACTAGCCTTGGACAACTAGTTTTCAGTCTTTTGATATTGCCTCTTATCCAAAAATCCTTGGATTCATGGCAGATAGCCTCCTGGTGGGAGGCAGATATTTGCACCTAACGTAATGCTCTTCAAGGGGTATTGCCATAGGTCATGTTGAGAAAAATTACCCAACTTGTTAGTTTGCAAGTTTCTCCTCTTTGTTGTAGATATTAGGCATCTTCACTAGGTTACTAGGATACATATATGGTTATGGATGTGAGTATGATACAGATATGTCAATTCTTTAGAAAATGTTGGATACGATATGATGAGTGGTATATGTAAAAGAAAAAATTAGATATATATGCAAAATAATTACCATAAAACATAAAAACGACATTCATGATCTTGGAAATAAAAGTCAATTGATTGGAATGCCATTATCAAAATATATAAATTGTTTATCGGCATTTTCTATGTTTTATTATTTTGAACATACTATCTAAGTTGCCTGAATATAGATACAGGAATGGATACATACATTATAACTGAAACAGAGACAATTTTTTAGAAAATCAGGATACGTCATATATACAGACACACACACACACACACATACATACATGTGTGTGTGTGTGTGTTTATATATATTTTGTTCTAGGAAAAATTGTAACTTCAATTTCAAGCAAAAAAAGGTTACATTCCATATTAAGCATTCCTGCGTGTTACAATTTAGATCCACACCAAAGGTGTCAAAGTCCTAAGTCACAAGGGCAAGGACCCGAAGGCAACTTGGAGGTGTCACCCACTATCACCTCAATGACTCACTCCCACACTTAAGGTTGGTACAATTGCCAACAAAAGGGGGGAACCCCTACACACCAAGTCTTTGATGGATGAAGATAAATCTAAGGGAATTTGAATGACTTAATGCGTAGGAGTATTTTCAAGCGTAGGAGTATTTTTGACAGATGTTCAAGCGTAGGAGTATTTTTGATCTTGCAAAGAAATAGGTATGGAATTCAGATTTTTTGGAGCAGCCAAAAGGAGGAGCCTTTTGATTGAAGTCAAGAGATCTAAAATGATTAGTTTGCTATTACAAATTTTCAAATCTCAAACAGCCAACAAGTGGCAAGGTTATGGCCTAAGGAATGAACTAAGAATTCTGATTTATAAAATATATTATTCCAGATTTCATTCCAGCCAATAAAACTGGAGTTGAGGCTATTGCTTCTTTTATCATTTGGAATGATTTCCGTCCTTCATCATTCCATTTAAACTCACAGTCTTTCTTCAACAAGTTATAGATTGGCTTTGTTATCTCAACAAAGTTAGGAATGAACCTCCAAATGAAATTGATCTTGCCAAAGAATGTCTAAACTTGCTTCTTGTTTTCCGGCAATGTGACTTTCCTTATGGACTCTACCCTTTTGGATCATCTCTGTTTCTGTCATTTGTTACAATATGCCCAAGGAGTTCCCCTTCATCTACCTTGAATACAGACTTCTTAGGATTTAAAGATATCTTGTACTTACTACATCTCTTGAAAACTTGTTTGAGGTGCTTCACTTGCGTTCTCCTGTCCTTAGAAAACATTGTTAGATCATCCTGATAAATTTCGTTGATTTTGCTGATAATATCTCCAAAGGAAAAATCCACAGCTCTCTGGAAAGTCGATTTGGCATTCAACAGGCTAAATGGCATCCTATTATACTCAAATGTTCCCCATGGTGTTGTGAAAGTTGTTTTATGCCGATCCTCATCTGTAACCAGAATCTGGTTAGAACCTGAGAAACCGTCTAGCATAGACAACATACCAGATCTAGTCACCCTTTGTGACAGATGTTCCATATTTGGAAGTGGGTAATTATCCTTAAGGGAAAGTTGATTTAGGTTTCTGAAATCCATGCACAGCCTGATTTCCACATTCTTGTCTTCACTACCACCAGATTTGCCACCCAAGAGGAATGCCTTGTAGGATCTATGATCTGGGCAGCTAGCATTTTCTGAAGTTCCTTTTGAATTAAAAGAGCAAACTTGGGATTGATTTGTCTTTGCTTTTGCCTGAAATGCTTCGTGTCCTTCAATGGAATGGTATCTTAAATGATGTCATCTTTGTAAGCCTTAAGATCATCATAAGTCCATGCAAAGACATCCTTGTATTCCCTGATTAAATTCTCTAATTCTTTTCTTTCTTCTAGCGAAGTGTGTTTTCCTATTCGGATGAGCTTCGGGCTTTCAACTGATGCAATATTTATTTCAATTACATCGTCAGGTTTCTTTTCTTCCTTTTTCCGCTTGTACATATCATACCTGTCGAATATCTTTACAAAAGGAAGGACACCTTCTGGGAACTTATTATCCTTCAATTTAATCACTTCAACCTCTTCATGGAATTCACCCTGCCAGTTAATTTGATTTTCTGCGAATTGTTGCACATTGTTTAGAAATCTGATAACCTGAGCATCATCATAGGAAATCTGCGGGGTCTGAAAATGATCTCCATTCTACTGTTACCAGACACCAAATCATCACAAGGAAATAAAGTGGAGGTAGCAACTTCCAGTGAGTCAACTTTCTTGTTCTGCTCTCTTGGGACTGCCTCAGACATCGCAATGGAATCCCATACTGCATGCCTATACCTTTTTAGTCTAATATTCTTTGTAGCAAACTGATTCTTGATTTGCATCATGATCAAGTCTGAATCATCGATGACCTTTAATATTTTGATTCCCATCTCTCTAGCAAGTTCCAAGCCTAAGCACAAAGCCTTATACTTAGTGATGTTGTTTGTACATTCAAATTCCAATTTATATGAAAAGCTTCCTACATCACCTTGAAAGGATGTGAATACAGTACCAGCTCCTACCCCTGTTCTAGACTGTGCTCCATCAAAATGCATTTTCCATGCCTTTTCACCTTTATCTCCCAATGCATGTTTAAAGATTGAGGCTAGTTTATGAGCACGAATAGCGTAGATTCCCATGTCATCCACTTCACATATGAACTCATTCATTGAGTTCTTGGGATCTTTAACTTGATACTTCATGGGTGGTTCTCTGTACAAAGTCACATATGTACCCTCACATTTGGGTATAGTGGTATAACCGTATAAGAGAGATCCATTTGAATATTTCCACCAAGGTTCTCAGCCCATTTTCTAGATAGAGGCATACCCCATGGATTAGGGACATCCATGACAATCATGTCCATGAGTAGTGAGATATTAGGTTATGCAGCAAGCTTGACATGAAGATCCTTGATCAAGTCACATACCTTGATCTCTCTAGAGTCCATGTCATGATGTCACACATTTCTATATGGACGGGTGATCCTTAAGCCTAATTGATGCATTACTTTCAGAGTCATCACATTAGTTGATGCCCTTGAATCCAACATACAGTTGTGAAGCAAAAGATCATTTATAACCAAAGTGATGTAGAAAGGAGTGCGACCACCATTTTTTCTACCCTGATTAATTCCCTGAAACACTATAAGACAATCTTCGGTCATATCATCTTCATTCAAGAATCTCTTTAGCTTTTCTTTCCGAGAGAGGATTTTAGCTGGTTACAGAAGAGGAACTGGAACCTTTATCTTGGACAATTCACTTACCAAGTCAATGTTCATATCAAAATCAAAACTTACAGATTGACTTCTTGAAGAAGAGCCTTTGGTAGCCTTGTCTAACTGGATAGGCCGACTATCACTTGGTAGCTTTTGAAAGATTTGTTTCCCAAACTGCGGTTTCTGAACACCAACAAGATTTCTTTGTTGGTAGGTATATAGATTCCTTTACTTTATTATCTTTCTGATCTTGTCTTGAGAATGCATTGGACCATACATCTTTGTAATTTTATTAGCTTCTGTACTTTTTCCCTTGATTTGTTTCATTTGATCACTGGTCACGACAAAAGATTTTTCTTGAATGTTGCATATAAAATCCTCCTCATTAACATAATTCAGACTCTCTAAGGCATCTGACCCATCATTACCCAGTCTTGTATCAACTTCAACTGCTGGGCACGAACTTTCATCATGCAAAATCCTCCTCATTAACATAATTCAGACTCTCTAAGGCATCTTACCCATCATTACCCAGTGTTGTATCAACTTCAATTGCTGGGCACGAACTTTCATCATGCAAATCTTGACATTTTTTACACCATGGAAAATGCTCTTCATTGATCATATTAGGCGGATTTAAAGGGACTGGAAGCCCTTGATCTCGTTGTTGTCTATTTCTATCTTATCTAGTGTTTCTTCTCTGAAACTGTTCTGAAGACTTCTTTCTAAATGAAGGAACCTATTGTTTGTCACTGTTTGCTGCTGGTTGAGGGATGTTGTGAGTTCTTTCAATGTTTCTGTCAATGTTGTCTTGGCATTAGGATCTGGATCTGTTGAATTTAGAGCTATTGGTTTAATTTTAGATTTAGATGTTGATGCCCTAGAAGAGCTAAATAGATCTACCTTTCTAGATGCAGTGAAGTTTTCTTCTAGTTGACTAGCTGTATCTTGAGTTGCTTTCAGGGTACTTGGGGACTTGTTTCTGAGGTAAAAGCTAAAAGGTCCTCCAAAAGCATTAGTATAGCCTTTGTTCTTTGGTTTTATATCTTGGGGTATCTTATCCAAAAAATTTTGAAATCTGAGGTTGAACTCCCTAACAGTTTCATTTTCTTTTTTCTTTATCTCATAGAGTTCATTTATTAGGCGTCAGCCATTCTTTTTCACATCCCATTGATAAATGAAAGCATCTCTGAAAGCGTCCCAAGTTTTGATGCTACTGTCATCAAGGTTCCTGAACCACATCCTAGCATCTTCTTCTAATGAAAGGGTGAAAAGTTTCATGACCACATCTTCATGGTCATATCCTATTTCATGCTCTTCCAAAAATCCTGGAATTTCTAAATATGTTTCTTAGCTAATATGACATTATTTCCTGAAAATTTTGGAAGCCATTTACTGTACCTTTTAGGCATATCATGCAGGGCTCCATAGATAGCTGATATATCCAAAGGAGTGGGCCTAATGGTTAAGGACAAGTGTTTCCTCCTAGGAGGTCATAGGTTCAAATCCAGAGGGGGTTAGGGTATGTACACCTCTATAGACTATAGTAGTCAAATCGTTGCATTGAGGGGTTCCTTTGTCCCACAAACAAGGGGGTCTCATACACCAATTTGGTGTCTGGCTTGGCTGTGACCTTAAAATTAGATTATTATTATTATTATAAATTACTCTTCCTTGAAGCTCTACCTACTTGTTAGCACAAATTTCTACCCTCCAGCTTGAGCGGATAAATCTGTTATGACAACGGTAAAAGCTTGGCTAATTAAAGAAGTAATGGCCCTAAATGGTCACTCACCAAACCCCTCTCCGTTTCAGCTAATACTTGCTAGCCTCTGGGGGAGGGGGGGCGGTCCCTAGGCACCTTAAGTACCTTGCTGCTGTCTTTAAGACTGATTTTCTGCGATAAAGGACAAAAAACAGCGAGCTGTTCGTCTTGGACAGCGTGTTAAACAGTCCAAAACGATGATAAAAAACATAGATTATTCACTTGGAGGGATCCTGCAGGGTTAGCACAATGAATATGGAATAGAAATAGAACAGAAAACTACTCAAAAGATTGATAAAATCACAATGATCAGTTCACAAAATGACAAATCAGATTGCAAATTTCACAAGATACCGACAAGAAACAAGGTTAGAACACAGACACTCAAATTCTTTATTGATAGGCTTGCAAGAAGGTTGGCTACACCACAATAGGCAAGTCCAGAACAGGTACAATGATCACTTTTCTCAAAGAAGAGTCACCAGATTAAGAGAGAAAGAGAGAGGAATGAGAAAGAAACACTATGCTAGCTGCTGCAATAATTCGACCAATAACCAATGAAGACCATCCAATGTAAAATCCCTAGGGTTCTTGAGCTAGGAAAAAAGAAGAATTAAACTAGTTTGCAACAAGAATATTTCCCACGGTATCTTACAATTTCTCCACAGTTAACAGTAAGCATAAAGTAACCAGCATATAATCAGAATCAACACTGTCTTAGCAGTTCTGTAGCATAAGTTTCCAGCAATAAACAATATCCAATAACCAGTCTGCCACTAAAACCAGCAGTAAAACCCTCTAGAGGTTGCTGTCTCAAACACCGAATTCAATCACAAGTACAAGCTACTAAAATGCTGTAACAGCAGCTAGTTTCTACGCAAGAATCATTAATTAAAACCTGGATATCCACAGCAAGGATGATCTGGAGGTCCCTGATGGCTGAATTAGTCTCCCATGATTCAGCAGAAAACCCTGATCCGGCCTTCCTCCAAGGTGAATGAGCTACCACTACCCTCCACAGATCTGAGGCAAACACCTCCCACAAACAGATGGGAACACTTCCAAAATGAATTCTTGTCCTCTCAAATGAGCCTCCCTTCCTCCTTTAATAGTCTCCTGCCCTTAGCTTTACCCCTTCTTTAGGGTGGCTTGCTCCTTAAGTTAGGGTGTTAACCCTTTCCTCTTTCCCCTAAGTCACCTTCAAAACAAATTGCTGCCCCCTTGATGACTCATTAAACCCCACGACTTACCTTTAGTTGGGGACTATGGCCTACGGGGAGCCCCCTAATCCACTATGTCCCTCCTCCGGTGGGGTCAAAGGGGAGGGGACATGACAGTCCTCCCTTCCGAGATTGCTTGTCTTCAAGCAACCATAAACCAGGATGTTGCAAAATATGCTCGCTCTCCCACGTGGCATCCTCTACTGGCCAATCTCTCYACCTGACATGGTACTCCCTGATCACTCTGCTCCTCAGTCCCCTCTCTCAGACATCCATAATCTCCTCGGGAGTCAACAACATCTGTCCCCTCTCATCTAGTGGCGGTAACTCAATGGGAGTAGTAACYTGTGGTTCCCAYGCCGCTTGGAGGCATGATACATGGTAAATAYTGCRACACCGACTACCTACGGTCGACTCCAGCTCGTAGGCTACATCTTCAGCTCTCTGAATCACTCTGAAGGGACCAAAGAGGCGTGGCCTCATCCTCTCAACGCCACCTCTCCTTCATGGAGATGGTTTAAGTGGATGCACCCTCAAGTACACCACATCTCCGATCTCAAATCTGTGCTCCACCCTGTGCCTGTCTACACACCTGCTCTGCTGATCCTAGGTGGTCTGTAAGTTATCATGAGTGGTATCACGACAATGCTTGCCCAAATATAACCACTCAATCCATGATCTCACGTAGTCATGCAAATACTCTCAGTTCGTCGGTCCACCACCACTGCATGACCAACCATTTGAAGGTTATCACTAATGCTAGGAGTCAATCCTGTGTCTGTTGATCTGAACAACCTCTGCCAAGGAGGTAGCTGTGTCATCCATGCTGCCCCATACTCCCATGAGATCACTGGAAAGTGTGTGAGCTCTGCTGATTGGTCAATCAATATGCTCTGCACCCTCAATGAGTCTGTGATGCAATTTGTCCAGACGCTCCCCCATCCTTCTCCTAGAATGGGCAAGGGCTATATCAACCTGACCTGAAGAGTGTGCCCCGACTTGCTCTGCTGCCAAGTCGTACACTCCCCTATATGTCCTGACACAACGTCTGCGAAGTCCCTCCATGCGAAACTCTCTCGAACCTGCTCATAAGTGGTGAAGTCATTAGGGTCCCAAGCTATCTTGTATGGTGTGAAGCACCCTCCACTCATAGCATTGATCTTCCCTATGTTCACATAAGAATCAGCTAGACTATCCCTGATGAGCCAAGCAATCATAAACTATTGAGGCTCAATCAACTCCTCAGAAGACCGCTCCTCCAAGCAACTAATCATACGCACCCCAAGAGTAAACTCTGGAGAACGCAAACTGACCATCCCATCTGTGTTAGCTGTCGAGCTATCAACAACTGCAATCCCAAGTTCCCATGCCAATCGCAGAGAGGAACCATCGTGCTGATGATGCATCCCCCCCAATCATCACCGTCTGACCACCATGCTCAGACTGTGCTCTCCTTCCCTGGAGCTCCCTATCATGGGTCCTACTCGGCCAAGACATCTCAGTGAAGTCAATGCTCGTCGATCCACGACTATTCTCGATCCTGGGTATCGTGATGGAAAGGAAAAACTCCATAACTCTTCTTACATCATTCCCGCCATGTCGTAGACCAATCACTACCTCGACGCTATCGATCATCAACCTCATCCAAAGCAATTCGTCGCTCTGATGAATGCCCGAATCCCAACACTGTATTGGGAATCCACAACTCCCAATGTTCACTTATGAAGACCCTGTGCACTGCTCCAATGATGAGACTCCTCCTGTGCATCTTGTACACTAATCACCAAGTCCCAATGGATGGTCTATGTCGCTGCTATGAGGCTACTTGTCTCACTCAGCTGACTCAAGTGATCCTCCCATGTCATGTCGAGGGCATCAAAACACAAAAAAAGATGCCTCGACGACCGTCTGCAATACTGGAGGGTGACTAATGCGTTGGTTAACCCCAAGGGCATGACCAAGAACCCCTGATGATATATGGGAACAAACCTGTGAGTATCCTGCTTCTGGATCCTCATTTGTTGACATCCTTGATGAAGCTCGTTCATTGAGGTGTATGCTGCCCCCCGAGGTTCACCCATCCACTCTCCGATCCTGGGTAACCTCAAATCAATGGTGTGCTCAAGGTCTCTATCAGAGGGTCTCCTTGGAGGAAACACTCCAAAGCTCCTCTATACACTACTGTATACCAATGAAGACTCCTGCATACTACTGCACACCACTATGTCCTCATGTACCATTCGATGTCCTACGCCCAACACTCTATTGATGATGGATGCATCTGTATGCTAGAGTGTGTCCATGCCCATCATGTATTTTTCCACCCAATCCATGGATGCATATACTTCCTCGCGGGCTGGTCCACAAGGAAGGTGCTCAACTATCTCTTGAGCCTCCAATGTGCTCTCCAAGAGAAAGGGCTCATGATCCTTGCAGTACCAACTAAGAGCGCAATATGAACTCTCAGAGTCATAACTCTCCCCGAGTACCGACAACTCGGAATGCTCCTCATCTGGACTCGTCACAAGAGGCTCCTTCCTTACATCATGCGTAATAGTCACGCCCGCCTCTATCAAGGTTGCCAAATCTGATGGGGTCTTTGCTGTAAGTGGTGAAGAGCGTACAAAGCTCAGTTGGTAATGTAGCTCCTCAACCTCTCGGTCCTTGTCCTCAACAAAATTGAGAGCAAGGTCCCTATTCATAAACAACTGCAAGTAGTCCGACTTCAGTTGTTCTAGTGCTTCTTTGTCGATGCGCAACTGAGCACTAGTGACTCCACCTGCCACTCCACTATGTCTCTCCTCTATATGAGCTCTCCACATAAGATCCTCAATGAATCTACGAGCTCCTTCGGTCCTGGTCAAGACCTGTGTGATTCAGTCACCAACAAGCGATCCTTCAAGTTACGCAGTGCTAACGGTCTCTTTCCAATCGCATCCAAATGGTTTGGACCATCATTTGTAAGAGTTCTCTCCTCATCATCATCACCTGATGCACTCGGTGATACCATGCTATGATGGGACTCATGTGATACATTGTCCTTTACACATGACTCCTTTGAAGAAGGATCCATGTCCCCTGACAATCTCTCAAACACCCCTCCCCCGTCATATGCGGGTACCATCATGCCCTCATCATCATCATGGGTGTCATGAGTGGGATGGGGTGCTGAATGCTCATTGTAGCTGAGTGCTAGCATATAAGCATCCTCAGTGTGTATGCCATCAACCTGTTTTCCAAAGGTGTTGGTGTCATGGGCCTCATAGGACACTGCTAAAGGTGCATGAGGTGTTGTTTTGTCGTCATTCTCATAGTCAACATAGGTGGGACAAGATGTTGCTCCCTCATCATTAGTACTAGTGATAGACTCTGTCAACATACTAGTGTCAACGGTCTCATCATAGACCACTGCTTGGTCCTCCTCTATGCCAACCTCCTCATCATGGCTGGATGCACGCTCCTCTACGTGGGAACGTGCTTGTGCCACCAGTGGATCCCTCTGCTCTTCTGATATATATTCCTTCAATCTTCGTCTTGTGCCATTGAAGGAATCCTCGAGCCAACTTCCATACTTGATGGTGCAATAGTCTCAAAAAGACATAGCTGCACAAAACTCTTTACCCAATGCTAAATACTCTGGATAGTAAGTCATGTACTTTCCTACCGCTAGTTCCCACTCTATTTCGGTTATGAGCTCCTTCTTGGTCTTCATCTTTCCAACCTCAGTATGCTGCCCTTGACCTCAGTTGACTGTTGCAAATTTCTCTTCTACTGAATACCCCTCAGGCTAGCAAGATCACCAGCTCTATTAACATTGTAAAATCCCCAGGGTTCTTGAGCTAAGAAAAAAGAAGAATTAAACCAGTTTGCAACAAGAATATTTCCCATGGTATCTTACAATTTCTCCACAGTAAACAATAAGCATAAAGTAGCCGGCATATAATCAGAATCAACACTATCTTAGCAGTTTTGTACATAAGTTTCCAACAATAAACAATATCCAATAACCAGTCTATCATTAAAACCAACAGTAAAACCCTCTAGAGGCTGCTGTCTCAAACACCGAATTCAATCACAAGTACAAGCTACTAAAATGTTGTAACAACAACTAGTTTCTACACAAGAATTATTAATTAAAACCTGGATATCCACAACAAGGATGATCTGGTGGTCCCTGATGGCTGAATTAGTCTCCAATAGGGGCTCGGTCCTCCTCAGATTTTCGCTGCCACTCTGTCCTATTATCCCCACTTTGTGGGATAACTAAGGAGATGATGTCTCGAGGCCCTCAAGTTGCAGACATGGAGTATCGAGAGACAACTTGACCAACAGTGCCCACTTGCACAGATGGAGACCCACCTCACCACCATGCTCCAGGTTGATCATGAAAATATCCACCACATTAGTTGGCCTCTGGAAGACATTTGGGTCTTGCTCCATGAGGTACGAGTCAGGTATTATGGTAAGTGTCATTTCAATATTTGAGGCATTTGAGTTTGTTACATCTATTATTGCTTTTGATTATGTGACATTTGCTTGGACATTATGCTCTTTTCCTTGTTTCACCTTGGTGGTTGACATTGCGCCCTGGTAGGTGGGTCACCATTAGGGATAGTTATGCTACTGGGAGGTCCTTTCGACAAGTCATCGTGCCATTCCTGACCATACTTGCCACTTTCCACACTTCATCCCCTCATCTCCTCACCTTTTGGGCTTTTCAGGTGTATTGACCCAAGAAGGGGTTGTCCCTCACTTCATGGGAAGAAGGGGTTGAAGGCCTAGAGGCTTGTGGCTGGAAAAAGATAAAAGCCTGATTATGAACCTTCCAGATGCTCGCCCAAAGAGGTCTTGAGAGCAATGAAAAGCTTCTCCTAAAAATTCAAAGACCTGCAAAAGAAAAATAACATTATATAAATGTCCCCACTCGTTGAGGTGTGTACACTCATGTAGTGTCCCTTTCTTTCCTTGCATATGACACTCTGTGTAGCTCTAGCTTCAATTGGCCCTGTCGTACTGCCCCCCAAGCTAATCGATTCACCAATAAGGAGTACCCAAGGTTTTGGACTATTAATCAATTAATGGCAATAAATGGGCTTGGAAAAAGGATGCATTGAAAACGAAGGTGCATCACACCCTCTACAAATGCACCCATAAGTGAGACACTACAACCCCTTGTATGTCACGAACCCCATGCCCAAAAGTTTTTTCCTTCATCCATGACACATCACTCACATGATTTAGAAGGAGGTCCCCTTGGGAAACACCCCTAAACTTGAGGGGCGATTCACCCAATAGGTCGTTTTGTCAACCCTCCCATACTCAAACTTGGTAAATTGCATAGGGTCTTTGAGCATTAGTTTATTCTGATGAGGTGGTTTGGATGTACTTGCTTGAATGGCTCTTTTATTGATTTGACTTACTCATCATGATGCTTTGACTTGAGATCCTTGGAGGGTGTATCCATTT
>ML824970.1:15149-29992 GCA_009831015.1 Picea engelmannii
ATAGACCCACGCAGGGGTGCGGAAATCCCGTTTACAAAATTTTAAGTGCTGGGGCATCAGATACCCAGTAGAACCATCTTTGTCTTCAACATAGATAAACTTCATGATACATGAGTTGACCCCTGTGCTGAATAGGCGGTCAACAAATATTATTAAACATATGCATAAAATCCCTAATACATCAGTTAACAACTCAAAGATGTTACACAAGCCTGCAATACAAGTATGGAGAAAAGGACAAGGCGTCCTATTGGGCTAGTATCCACAGGAAAAGGAAAGTTCTCGAAAAGACCTCATCCAAGCCATGTAAGTGGGTGATGTGGTTAGAGGATGTCCAAGCATGTGGGTGCAGTGAAGGCCAAGGATGCAAAAGTGTTACCTGTGGGTGCCTTTGTAGAAGGCAAGCTGTACCTGTCATGGATGCATTCTTTCCAAGCCCATTCTTGCCTTTATTCTTTTTATTCTTTTATTCTTTTTTGCCTTTTTGTTCAAGAGCTAATCAGGGGACACTGCCTTGGCATGGTGACCAGAGATGACAGTGTTACCCACAAGTACTTTCACAGAGATGGGAAGGTTGGCTCGTGATGAGACCCCCTTTCCCTTGGCCATGCAACCAAGAGTCACTGCCCTGGTGTGGTAACCAGCTGGTGGCAATGTAATACTGCTAGGTACCCATGGAACTAATAGGCTGGCTCGTGAAGAGACCCCCTATCCTCTGACTAGGTCTTGTTTTACTATTTTTTTGGGTCCCTCTTGTTTCTTGCCGAGGAGCCTTTTATCGCTTTCTTGGGGATCCCTGGGCGAAGCATCTCGAGGTTTTATTCTTAGGCTTTTATCTTTTACCAGCTTGCTTTTACCTTCTGGGCCTTTAGCCCCTTCTTCCCACGAGGTAAGGTGCAGTCCTGGAAATAGGTCAACCGTGCAGTCCTGAAAATAGGTCAACCCAATGCCCAGACAAGGGGAATGGGATAAGTGAGTGGGAAGTAAGATGAAGAAGTGGTGCTATGATGGGAGCGGACGATTGCTTTTCAGAAATCCCCCTAGTGGCAAACCAAAACCTACAGATACAGGCTTGCTAGGGCACCCTGTCAATCCCCCCAAACATGGTCAAGTGGGCAAATGTAAGATCCAAGTAGTCGTTAGAAATAAAAGGAATCATATGCATACATTTAAAGGTTTTAACGATCAAATGTGACACATACCATGATACCTGGACTAATTACCTCATGAAGCAAGAACCTCTTTTGGCACAGGACCAAACCGATAGTGATGGATGCTGTTGCGGCTGACAAGATAAAGGCGATGGAAGAAGAAAAGGTGGGCCCTCCAAGGCCATGCTCAGGTCAATCCTGCTCTCGGTACTCCATGTCTAGGACTTGTGGGCCTCGAGACATGATCTCCTAGTTATCCCAAAAAGTGGGGATAATAGACCCCAGCCCGTGACTTCTGTATCCAGCCTGTGAGCCCAGCCCATGACCTCTGCGTGGGGGATCCCAGCCCGTGAGCCCCTCTCCCAACCCGTGGATCCCACCCCGTGAGCCTTTGTGTGTGGGTTGCCCTCCGTGAGCCTCTGCGCATGGTTTCCCAACCCATGGCTCCCAGTCTATGGCCTCCTAGGCTTTAGCCTGTGGCTCCCAAGCCCATAGCTCCCAACTGTGGAGTTATTGCACCTTTGCCATGCTGTCCGTGGCTCTTTCCATGACCCATGGCAGACTTTCTTCACCCACATACTATTCTCCACTCCCATCCCCTCCTCCATGCATCTATCCCATCCATTCCCTCTCTTCTACCCCATGCTTTCATCCCCTCCCTCCCCTCCCTTCTCTTCCACACATTCATCTCCTTTCACACCCTCCTCCCCTCCTCTCTCCTCGTCTGCTCCGCCATACTCCCCTGCTACCTTCCTTAACCCTTTGTGTATAAACCCCCTCCTATCCATCCCTCCCCTCCTCTCCCTTTCCTCTTGGGACCCCCCTTGTTGCTCACCCATTCTCCCTGCACCCTCGACCCCTCCCTCATCTAATTTTACCCCCGCTACATACAATCCTTCCACTGATTAAACACAGACCATGGGATCTTCTCCAAATTTTGCAGGTTTCCTCTACAAACTAATGGAGCAAAATACACAAAATCAGCTAACAGCAAAACAACAGAAAAAAAACTGGGCACACAGAGGGTTCTTCTACAAATTCTATAGGTTTCTTCTGCAAATTAATGGAGCAAGACACACAGAAACAACCAACAACAGACAACAGGCAATAGTCCCAACTTTGACAGCATGTTAATTCTCTCAACATACTCAGTTTTATTAGCTGCCCGAATTTGTAGTTTTTCTATATTGCTAGAACAGGTAAAACTGGAAATGCGCATTCTCTCAAACAGGGTTTCCAAAGTGGAATTAGAGAACTGATCCTTCAAGAAATTGTTAAATGAAAGCAAAGTGCAAAAAGCTCTTCACCCCTCGAATGATGCCTTGCACGCAGAAATTCTCGACCTTGAAAACAAACAGAAGGAGATCAAAACCCAACAGGTTACCTTTAAACAAGAAACCGAAAGACACATCAACTCATGGGCACAAGTGGTCCGAGGAAAGGATAGAGCTCCCCTCCTCTTGCAGCGATTGAAGTAGTGCAAGCCAAGCTCATGGGGAGCGTACGAGGCGGGAAAGGGAGCTGAACCTTAAGGTGAGGGGTCCCCCTTTACCTCATCCATCTTTGGAACCCATGGTGGTTGGGGCCATGTTTCTTCGGGATACCCTTGACCGCCCTGATGTGGTCCTTGATAGGGCTTGGATTGGTTTTGATTCCACTCTTTTCCTCCTGTTCCATATTGTGGCTGATTGGCTTTGGGCCCTTAGAGCTAGGAGGAAACTGTTCTCTCTTCTCAGGGAGATCTTCCTAGACAAAGATGTCACCAGATCACTGGTTGTGGAGCTCAAATGCTCCAGGGAGTTGGTTATGGTAGCACGATAGGCAAGGAAATGGGCAGTCATTAGGAATCTTAGAGATGCCATTTGGGACTCCTTCCCACCTGGTTGGGAACCTTGATCTGGGGATTCCAAATGACGGGCCCAGTGGGAGAGGTGACAGGGTGTAGGCATCTCTATTAGTTGTTGGAATGACGATGGCTCTTTTTGGTCATCCTTGGGCATGATGTATGACGCTCTTGGATCGTCGGACATCCGCTTCATCATTGAAACTCATGAGAGCCTAGCTTGGCCTCTCCCAAACATTGTAGGTTACCATTGGTTTTCAGTTTACAGACAAGAGATGAGGTGCTCAAGTGGTGTTAGAGGTTCAAGTGGAGTAGCTTGTTTGACTAGGGACTCCCTTTTGAGCAGTCTCTCTAGTGGCCACAAATGAACTTGCCAAATTCATGGATTCGAGTTAGAGGTGTAGCCCCTTTCCCTAGAGACATTTACATGGCAGCTTGCTACTTCTGCAGATTTTAAACTTGTACAATTAATTACTGCAAACATATTCTTAATAACACAATAAAGATACAATGGCACACACACACATTACACAGAGATTTTTACCCTGGAAACTCAAGCCAGGAAAACCAACACCCTGTTTAGAGCCGCACCACCAATCTTCTATTCATCATCTTCATTGTTTACAAATCAATATACATATAGGATCTCAGGGCATCCAAACCCCTAATCCATGGACCCGACTTAGTCAACAACCCTAATTCCTTAATTGGAATTAGAAAACCATTGGCAAAAACCATGTGTCGAAAACCGCCAAAAACGGACGCAAAAAACCCGCTAAAAATGGACTTGTTATCCACCAAGTTGCACTAGGATGGACTTACAGTTGAGCCGCCAAAGATTGAACAACCACTTGTTCAAAATTCAGAGTTCAGAAGTCCAGCCGGCCAGTATGGCTCCCTTTTTTTAACTTTTTACCACATTTCCATACCTTGTGGGGAATTGTATTAAAATGACTTAAGCATGTGATTTTTGTAACAAGATTATCCACCTAAGACTTAGACACTAGTACTTTACTCTAGAGTGTTTTTTTGACTTGCTAATTATATTTTTCTCTTTAAGCGATCAATAATTTTCGAGTTTTTTCACTCAATATCCTCCAAAGCTGGAGAAATAGTCCTAGTGGATATGACTTGGGTGTGTCTAAGTCTAGAGTCCTATATATATAACCATGCTAAACATTATCCTAGAGTCTTATGGAAATGTGCTAAGTTCCCCTTAGTTTTTTTTAAAGTTTTTCAGTTAATAAAAAATTTCCCGTAAAAAGGATTATTTTAATTGTAATTTGATTATGTATTAAAAATGTGGTGCTAGGAGGCATTTTATGCCTTGGGGGTACTCATTTTTGGACCTAGAGCACCCACTTTACCTAAGTACCCAATTTTGTGAGTAAACTTAGTGATTTTAATCACTAAAAAATTAATTTTGCTCACAAAAGTCAAAAAAGACATAAAAAATCAGGAAAGATTGGCAAAGCTATTTTTTGGGAAACATGTCTAGGACATGTTTCCAGTCAACTCACCCTTGCTTTGAGTTAACTAAAGTTTGTTGGAAAATAAGTGCAAGTGGAGGGTGAGTTAGGAGAGTGTAATCTTGAGTTAGGGGAGATCTCCAAGTGAGGGTGTGCCCCTCTTAGAGAGATGTGGCGCACACCAAGAGGAGGCTGCCTACCTCTTGAGAGGTGGCGCCCCTCCTACTATAAAATCAAGCTTTCTCTCCTTTGTAAACTAGTTGGAGTTTTGAGAAGAATGTTATTGTACTATCTTTCACTATTGGAATAAAAGGCTTTGGAGGTTATTTTTGGTGATCAAGCTTCATGTGTGGATCTCATTTGTCAAATTGTGCTTAATTGTGAGGTAATTTGCTTATGTGTTTTTGCTAGTAATTGTTATTGTATGCCTTTCAAGAGGAGCTATCTCCTAGTTGGGTAAGATTAGAAAAACTTGGTTGTTTTATAATCTTAATGTTCATTTACAATTGATAGCTTTAGTTAGCATGTCCATTTCGGTTAATGTTCATGCTATTTTAAAGTTTCTTTGTAAGTAGCATCATATGTTTAACAAATTTTTGGCAAGAAATCTCTAAATTTTGCAGGTTCCCACAACTTGAAGAGGATGTTGGGCATTGGTTGCACTCACCTTTCCTTAAGCTTCAAAGAAATACAAAAGACCCTCTTTGATCCATCAAGAAGACCCTACGTTGCCCAAGGATTCCAAGGCTTTGAAATCTTCTTTTCTCCCTCTCTTTTTTTTAAAAGATATTTTGGTTACTTTAATTTTATGCAAAGTAAAGTTCTTACTTCAAAGCAATATCAAAAGATCTCTTTTCCTTTGCATAGTAAAAAGCAAGTAGACTAGATCACAAAGTTTCATTCTTTAATCTAGCTTGCAATCTATCGTTTAGCTTCATTTTCAAAGAAATATTTAAAGGCTAAGGGTAGTTTCCTTTGTTAAGAGTTTAAAGGTTATATTTAGGCATCTTTGTAATATTACTTACTGTTTTAAGACAGAAAGTAATATCAGAAAGAAAAGGCCTTTTCTTTCTTGTTTTATCAAGATCTAGTTGTCATTTAAGTGTAGTTTTTTACTTAGCCATTTTCTATAAAATTTTGGGTATTCACTATCATGTTTTGCAGGGTCTTCCAATAGCTCTTTGGGCATCTTTTGCCCCAATTAACTTGCTGTTTTTGCAGATTTAGTGAAGAGACAAGGAGAAACGCTGCTCGATTTTCAATGATTTGGAGCCTCAAGAACCCCCAAAAGTACCTTGTACCTTAGCAAAACTTTGTAAACCCATTTGATCCATTTCTATAAGGATCCCATGTCTCCAAAAGAGACCATTGTAATAAGTTAATAAAATAAGTGGGCCATGTTATCGTGCAGTTTGTAGCAAGGATTAAAGCTTGAGGTTTTGAAGGCCAAACTGGCGTAACAAGAATCAATCCCACCCAATGTCACCACAATGGGATGGTTCTTTCTCTTTAGGGAGGTGAGGCCCAGGGGAAATGTCCCCGGTGACCTGGGGTTTTGAGAAGGCAAGAGGATTAAAAGACAAGGATAGATTCCCCCCCTCACAAGTCACCACCAAGTAGATAGTCCTGGCTAAACAACCAATAATAAAGTAAAACCCCCAAAGATATACCTGCCTGAGACAAAGCAACAACAAAACGATATATGCAAGCTAATTCAATGGGTTAGTACTTCATATAAATGGATGAATATCTGATGAACATATAAGCAATTTGACAATAAATGTTGACGAAGTCAATGTTTATCAATAGCAATGAAAATTATATCACTCCACCAATAAATATTGGAACAATATGGCATTCAATGTAACCAATCAACACTTCATTCAATAAATGCCTTAAATCACCATTCAATTGCTTATAAAACAAAACGTTTGCTGCACAAGGGTATTAATAGCAAGAGATGACGGTAGCACTTGGTTAGCAGGGTTAGTTTATAAGCTAGGGTTAGTGTAGTTAGGGTTTCAATCAATGTGTTGAGAGTAGTTTCGATAAAGGTCACTTCAGCGTATGAGGTCTCTTTAGATCAGTGCCTTAGGGTTAATGGAGTCAAATAGTGGAAGATGCAAGCGCTGAAGGAGGCAAGGTAAGTAGGTCAAGGACTAGAGGGAGAGGCTTTGGAGTGTTGCTAGAGCAAGGCCCCAAAGTCAAAACCCTAAGGGAGAGACGCTCACCTTGGTGTAGGTAAACTAGGCCTCAGTGCTCTCTCCTCCTTCCTTAACTCAATGGCAAAAACGACTAGCTGAAAGATGAAGCATAAAACCAAAACTAGAGGGTTTGATGAAGCAAGGTGTTGCTACAACAAGGCCTTTTCAGCAAACCCTAGAGAAAAACGACCCTAAGTGTAGTAGACCTAGGCTTAAGATGTCTCTCTCTTCTTGGCCTCTTGATAGTACGACTAGCAATAAATGAAGAAAGGAAGGGAGTGTAGCAACAACTAGGCTCTCTCCTTCTTCAATGGCTGAAAATTTCTCTTAAAGGGGACATGAGACATGGCCCTACTTCTGTGCTTGTCACCTAGGGTTTTATTCAGCAAAATTTATAAACATATGCAAGAACATGAAACTACAACCATTCATTCAAGAAGTTTGCAGAAAATTACTTACATATCAAGAAGAAATATCAATGCAAACCCTAGTTGTAACACCTTCCTTCAAGAGAAATGCCAAAACATGCCAAAATAGTCCTCCTCCAACAAGTGCGCATCACTAAATCAACAAATAACCCAAGACAGGGCGCAAATTTCAGACCTCCTTATGGAGTGAGTGAGTTGTGAAGAAAAAATGAAGGTGAAAGTCCTTCATTTATACAATACCATGACCTAATTTTACATTTTAGGTCGTAAAAAGGTCAACAGGGCCAAAATACTAAAATCATACTGTTTTACATTAGAATGTTAAATTAAAACCCTAATTGAGCTGAAAAGAAACATCAAGCCCCTTTAAGGGAGGCGTTAGCCCCATCTAGGGCAAATGGAGCATCCTGGAGCAAAACATTAGCCCTCCTTGGGCTTCTCCAGCCTGCCACACATGCCAATACTGCCCAGTCTGCCTCCCAAGACGTCCATAAGGCTTGAAGATGTCATGGTCATGATGGGTGATGTCCTAGGCCTTCCAAGGCCAACATTCCACTGAAAAAGGGCCAATGCCCATAGGTCAAGCTCTGCCAGGGTGCCTCTGGTGGAACGTCCTCTTCTTCTCCGGTGCAAAGCCCTTGATCCATCTCTATCCTGTCTCTGCCCCCTGATGGAGTCTCAACATCCATCTGATGGGCTCTTCAGCCCCATGGAGGTCTGAACTGATCATCTCCCCATGTGTATCGGTCCAAATGGTCCCTGTCCGTCGGGCATGGTCCTGCACATCAAAAGCTACGCCCTCCATGAGCTCATCAGTCACAGGGATCATAGCAATGTCAATCACGTTTCATCATCAATATTATTAAACATATGCATAAAATCCCTAATACATCAGCTAAAAGCTCAAAGACGCTACACCAGCCTGCAATACAAGTTTTGGAAAAAGAGACAAGGCGTCCTATTGGGCTAGTGTCCACAGAAGAAGGAAAGTTCCTAGAAGAGACCTCATCCAAGCCATGTAAGTGGGTGATGTGGTCAGGGTATGTCCAAACATGTGGGTGCAGTGAGGGCCAAGGATGCAAAAATGTTACCTGTGGGTGCCTTTGTAGAAGGCGAGCTGTACCTATCATGGATGCATTTTTTTCAAGCCCATTCTTTCCTTTTATTCTTCATTCTTTTATTGCTTTTGTTCAAGAGCTAATTAGGGGACACTGCCTTGGTGTGGTGACCAGTGGTGACAACGTTACCCACAAGTATTTTCACAAAAATGAGAAGGTTGGCTCGTGATGAGATCCCCTTTCGCTTGGCCATGCAACCAAGCGTCACTGCCCCGGTGTGGTGACTAGCTAATGGCAATGTCAGACTGTTAGATACCCATGGACCTAATAGGTTGGCTCGTGATGAGACCCCCTATCCTCTGGTTAGGCCTTGTTTTATTATTTTTCCGGGTCCCTCTTGTTTCTTGCTGAGAAGCTTTTTATTGCTTTCTCGGGGATCCCTAGGCGCAACATCTCGAGGTTTTATTTTTAGGCTTTTATCTTTTACCAACTTGCACCTTCTGGGCCTTTAGCCCCTTCTTCCCACGAGATAAGGTGCAATCCTGAAAATAGGTCAACCCAATGTCTGGACAAGTGGAATGGGATAAGTGAGCGGGAAACAAGATGGAAAAGTGGTGCTATGATGGGAGCGGACAATGGCTTTTCAGAAATTCCCCCCAGTGGCAAACAAAAACCTACAGACACAGGCTTGCTAGGGCACCCTGTCAATCCCCCAAAACATGGTCAAGTGAGTAAGTGTAAGATCCAAGCAGTTGTTAGAAGTAAAAGGAATCAAATGCATATGTTCAAAGGTTTTGGTGATCAAAGTGACACATACCATGATACCTGGACTAATTACCTCATGGAGCAAGAACCCTTTCTGATACAAGAGCAAGCCGATGGTGATGGATGCTGCTGCTACTGACAAGACAAAGATGCTGGAAGAAAGAAAAGGTGGGCCCTCCAGTGCCATGCTCAAGTCAATCTTGCTCTCGGTACTCCATGTCTACGACCCGTGGGCCTCGAGACATGATCTCCTGGTTATCCCTGAAAGTGGGGGATAACATCTGGCTCCAACTCGGGGACATGTGCTCACTGTAGAGCGTATGAGAACCTCAGCATCTCTGGCATAACCTGCTCGATCTCAATAGAAGCATCAGTAACAAAAATGGGGTGGTAATGCCACCCCAGCATACATAGATATATATAGACTGAAATAGAACAATCAATAAAGGTGAATGTAAGACAAACTACTTACCTGTACCTACCTGTTGGTTGGATGTTGGGTGTAATCAAACAACCAATGAAGCCAATCCAACAACGTCCCACAATACTTGCCTTTGTGCTTCATCATAAACCAAAAGAGTGATAAGTTGAGCACAAAAATAACATGGGTTAGAAAGTGTATCATATCATCGGGAACCATAACGTCTAACTCATGGAGGCGGGTGGGAGGGATAAAATCATGCCAAGTCAACTTGAAAGAAAAGTACTCAATCCACTTCAGGAAAGGGTCGTGAAAAGTCCAAGGTTCAGAGAACTGACTTGAAAGGTCCGCAAACTGGCTACCTAGGACATCCTCACGCTCTGGAGTCAAGGAAAGGATCGACAAAGAATTAGCAGACGATTGGAAAACTGTCAAGGGAAAGATGAAAAAACGATATAACAACCTCACACTTGTAGTACTGGACCATCCCTTGGATTCTAGGGTTTGCTTAAGAGGGAACTCAAAATACAAGATATACTTCCCAACTACACCTTTAATGAAAAAGCAAGGTAAAGTAACAATAGGTGGCTGGAGCGAAAATCCATGAGAATCCTTCTTTAAGCAAACAATGTTCTTATTTCTATCAAAATCCGGGCACAATGGTGGTTGATAATCATTTTCATAGGATAAATCTAAGTGCTCGGAGGAGTACTCATCAAAGACCTCAAGGGTAAGACCAAAAATCATCAGGTAAATACGGTACCTGGTCAACCTTGGGTGTTTGGGGAGCATCGGTAAAAATCTCATCTCCTTGTTGCCACTGGTCAAGAGTAACTTGCTGTGATGATTGCAAAGGCAATACTTGGAGATGACTCTCTATGTCATAGATGGGATCCATATCATAACCGATTGCATCCCACCTGTTATCTCCCAAAATAGATCAGTCAATTTGTTCCATTTTGTAGGTGATAGCGTGGTCATTTATAGGATAATTTTTAGAATTTAGAAGTATCAAAACATAGGATTAAGTTTTTATCCTAGAAATAAATTGATCCTCAAAAGGTCTTTTTAAAAATTTGTGAAAAAGATTTTCAACAGCTAACATCTGTTTTGAAGTTGAAGTTAGTTGGTGAAAGCCTCGGGTTTCAATGGTTAAAGTGTACCCCCCGCAGTAAGCAAGCTGGTGAACACGCTAACACGGATTTCTCTTCAATGACTCCAGAAACCAAAAAGGGACACGCCAGCCACACGTCATACAATCATCATGGCAAGCTAGTCGAAACAAATGGTGATGATGATACTGTTGTTCACGTTTTAACAGGACATTATGGCAGATCGTGCTCACGTATTTCATGCGACAACAAGAGGAGGGTTTGAGGTGATGAGCTCTTGATCATCATTGAAGATAGAGGATAAAGTACTAGCCATCCGGCGGCATCAAATCAACATTTCTTATTTTGAACTCGCGGTGTTCATAGACTTCTATGATGAGGTCTCATATTTTAATTGATAACACAGGGAGTTTTCACCAGCGCTAACCTTTTCTTTAATCAAGAAGATTATCGTGCCAACCGTGTGCAAATCGACCGACGTTCAAGTCGCAGATGGCGAGGAAGAAAGGAGGAGTATTGCTGAGGAAAGAGCTAGATAATTTATCCTTTTTGCAGTCTTATCCATATGTGCAGAAGCGATTCTCAGACGCAGGTTGTATGACATATGTGGAAAAGTTACAGGAAGGTTATCACCAGGCAACAACAGAAGTCTTTGCCAAGTCATATGATGGGAAGAAAGCTATCGTGGGCTCTCTGGAAATGATAATTGACGAAGCTGCCATCGCTACAGCAACTGGCTTACCCAGAACAGGCCAAAGTTGGTTTAAAACAACAGTGACCAAGAACTTGGATTTCAAGGTATACCTCGAGGCAGAATTCCGAAGCATAACCTGGAAGAAAAGCATCCCTGTTTTTTACCTGGAAGATGAATGGCAAGATCTGTTCAAAGGCATTCCATTATACTTAACCTCAGAAGGCAAGTATGACAAGTTAATGTTATATCATTTCAGACTTCTAGATCACTTCATAGGGAAGATCCTTCTGAATTTGCCTTTCTTCCTTCATAAGAGCCTAACCAAAGTGTGTAAGAAGATCAAAGCCGAACCTTTAAGCATAAAAAACACCCTTTGTCATTATGGCCTGATTAAAATGATCATTTTGGAAGAACTGAGACGAAGAGAAAGAACCTGGCAACACTTTCTTTTCTGGGAAGGTTTTGAGTCTCAAACTCAACCTATAAATGAAAAGAAGAAAGCAGGCAAAAAGCAGTCAACTCCTCAGAGCAACTCAAGGAGGAGGAGAGCTCTCCCAAAACCACCAGAGGACAAAAATTCTAGCATAAAGCCCAAGAAAGCTAAAAAGAAACTAGATTTTGAAACAAACTCAGAGCAGTCCACAGTGAAAAAGAAAAATGTTCTAAATTTTCCATACATAGATTCAGATACAGAGCCAAAAAAGGAAGATGAAAGTCCAGCCATCAAAAATCCAGAGCACTCCATGGAAATTGCACAGGATTATGAAGCTGTTACTCCCAGAGATGAAGGTGAAACCTCAAAAAAGAAGAAATCAAAGAAATCACAAAAGATTAAGGGGCTGAAAGAGGTAATAGCACAACAGGAGGTTTTGGAAAGAGTGATAAAGGCAAGATATAAAGCCTTATCAGAGAATTTTGCAAAGACAAATGTAGCTTTTGAGAAGCTAGCACGTGATAGTGTTAAAGACAAAAAGAAGAAGAAGAAAATCACAAAGGATTATAAAAGCGTATGGTGGTTAGCTAAGCGCCTGAAGAGGAAAATCAAAAAATTGAAGGAAAAGATTAACACACATCCAGATTTACAGGTGCTGGCCCAGGTTGCTATAAATTTGCAGGGAGAGCAATCAAAAGAACACTGAGTTTTTGATGGAACAACAGTTTTGAATATGAAAAGTTTCCTTTTTGACCCAAAACAGAGCTTTCACCAGCATAGAAGGAAAAATTATAACCAATTAGCTGTTGAAAAGCAAAGCTTTCATCAGCTAATTAGCAAATCTTAAGGCGAAATAGCTGGCGAAACCACAGAATGAGAATTTTGAAAAGCTAAGCTAGAATAGAGCGATTTTGGAGTGATTTAAAGGGTAAGTGAGTATCAAAAGATTAATCACCGAATCAAGAAACATTTAGTATCAAAGATTCGTGGAGATTTTGGGGGTGAATGTTTAATTGTTCAACTAAAGTTTTGGTTACAGTTGTTGAAAGATTTCCAGCCTTTGAAGACATGTGTCTTTTCCCTCCACGACACATTAGAGACATAGAAGTGATGAAGACCAGATGTCAAGATCAACTAAGAAGACAGTTCGATCCCTAGGAACTAGTTCTGTAATTATCCTATTATATTCAGTTAGTTTGACTTTCTATATTTAGAAATCCAGATCCAATTTTTTAGGATCTTAGACTTGCTGTAAAGGCTATAAATGCCTATCTTTTTAAGATATGAGGGTTCAATCTTGGATACATTTTTGCTACTGTAATAGACTCTTATTTGATAATAGAATCACAGTTTTCTTTTGTCTTCAATATCAGATTGGTCATGTATTTCGTCTCTCTGCACTTGAATTCAGTTTGTTTTAGCTTCTAAAGACTGTCATCTCTTTATTAAGCTCATAAACTTGAATTGGAGAACATCCTTGCTATCTTGTATGACCCTGCACCTTATTGTATTTGGTTACAAAGATTAGTATTCTTCATCCCCTGTTTAAACTATTTTGTCTGATTATTGATCTCTAAAAGCACTGTCTTATTCGAATGTATGATGAGTTGTCCATTTCATTAGTTATTGAGTTATCCCATTGATCCAAGCATATCTAAATTATCTTTTTCTAAGTTACCAAGCATCTTTGGCTTACAATCCCAAAGAGTTTCTTGGAGAGCTAACACCACCCACGTCTCCCAACATGTATGAACTCATCAATGTTATCATCTATGTTATTATCGATATCATAACATGTAGGGTTTGAAGCATTCTTGCTCATCTCCTCCTCATCTTCCCTATCACAAAGTATAGCATCATCAAAAACTAGGAGAGGAGGGTAACTTACTGTTTCTTCTTGTGCAAGAGCTTCGAGGACTTCAGTGTTTTTAGCATGTGTTACGTTCTCATCCTCAGGAATCACCCCTTCATCTTCAATTGTACAACAAGGAACTTTGCCCAAGGTTTCCATTTCTCCTTCATTATCTGAATCAAGGGATGAGGTGTCATTGGGATCCTAAAAGGGAAAACGACTATCCTCATCGTTCTTTTGTTGTGCAGGAGAAATGGGCTCTTGGATAGCCTCATCAGCAGGAGGAGCGCAGGTTGATACCTCATCATCTTGCTTAGGCTCTTGCTCCTTAATCACGTCCTCATTCTGCTGGTCAAAAGGGACTTGTTCCCTTCTTCCTTGGGAGTCATTAGTAAAAGTTTCAGAGGAAACTAGTTTTATCAAGCTGAGAGTGTCTGTGGTACGGTCATTGGTTTTGGACAAGGAAAGATTTACCTCAATTTGAACGGCCATGTTGTGAGCTTCTAGAAGTGTTTTTGGACCCTTTTTGTTTAGGAGGAAGCTTAAATGTCCTAGAAGTCCATTGGTATAGAGATACATGAGGTACTTGCCTTTAGGATGATGGTCTTGAGGAATCTGGTATAGCAACCTCTCAAACCTAAACCCGAAAACTCTGACAGTCTCATACTCTGTTTCTTTTATGCATTCTAGTCCTTTCAGTAATGATTGGATATCTTCCAATTTCAAAACCCACCTCGCAAGAAAGATTTCTTCAAATTGGTCCATAGATGTGATGCTGGCAGCTGGAAGATTATCATACCATCTTCTAGCCTCTCCATGTAGAGTGGCAGAGAAAAGTTTCATTACCAAGTCTTCGGCGTCATCACTGACTGGGTGGTGCTGAAAGAAAGCCCAGAATCTGCTCATGTGATAACCGGGGCTTTCCCCATCGATGCCAACGAATCTAGGGAGCCATTTTTTATACCAGGGGGGCATTTGTCTGGGGTATCCTGGGATTTTGCTCATATCTAAAGGCTTGCACATCCCGGGATCCCATTGTGAAGTCATTGTTGGCTTCGTCATCAGTGGAGTAATTTTCTTGAAACTATCAAAAAATAAGGGAAAACACCCGACTGGAGTCGCCAGGTAATCTTGTAAGATAAGGCTTCTAGAGGCAAGGCTTACCGAAAAGTGTCGTCTTGAGGAGAATTGACTCAGTGTTCCCCGGCAGCGGCGCCAAAATGTTATCGTGCAGTTTGTAGCAAGGATTAAAGCTTGAGGTTTTGAAGGCCAAACTGGCGTAACAGGAACCAATCCCACCCAATGTCACCACAATGGGATGGTTCTTTCTCTTTAGGGAGGTGAGGCCCAGGGGAGACGTCCTCGGTGACCTGGGGTTTTGAGAAGGCAAGAGGATTAAAAGACAAGGATAGA
>ML824971.1:0-18136 GCA_009831015.1 Picea engelmannii
TTCTTCATCTCTCTGATGTGGTCCTGAATCGACATCTGCATTGGATGCATATTGTCTTCCTTTCTTCCTGGTAGGACAATTTCTCGCAATGTGTCCATACTTGTCACATCTGAAACATTGAATCCTTGAAATTTCTTTTCTATATTCATGACCTGAAGCTATTGAAGTTTTCTCGTCTTTAAATGCTTTGTTGAAACTTCTTCTATTTCTTCTTCCTTACTTTGTATGGAAGGCAAGAGCATGATTGTCATCATGAGGGGAGTCTTGCACTCCTCTGGCTATAAGTCTGGTTTCCTCCTGGGTGCAGTCTGTCCATAGACGATCAAATCCAAGTAGATCTGCTATACCACTGATACTTTGAAGAAATGGTTCCCAATATCTTGGAAGAGCATTGAGAGTAGTCAAGACAAGTTCTCAGTCTGATATGGTTTCTCTAATGGAACCCACTTGATCTCTGATCTTTGAAATCTTCATGAAGAAGGTGGCAACGGTGTCAGATTTTTTCATCTTTATATGTTGAAGTTGATTCTTCAATGTAAGAGCTCTAAGGTCGGTAGTTGTTTCTGGTAGAGTCTTTTGTATCAAACTCAATAGTTCATGTTCTTCCAGAGTAATATGTAATCTTGATTTCAAAGAAATGAAGTTGCTTGATCCATCACGCCCATCTTCCACCAAAGTTATGTTCCTTATGGTTTGCAGATTCTTCCACAAACCCTAACGACTAGGCTAGGCTCGTAACCTTAGGTTTTGTTGGATTTATGACTACCAACAATAATTCTTGAAGGTCAGAAGAACACTAGTGAGTTGCAAAGATCCTTCAATGAGCTGCAGAAACCCTAAAATCGAAATTATGCAGAAACCCTAGAAACCCTAGGGCCAAAAATCAAAAGTTCTCTGATTTGCAATCTGAGAGTCTCTGGAGGTGCGTTGAAGGAGGTCGTACACTCCTATGCAAAATTATCCCCAATGTTCCAATAGAAGGTGTTGAAACTAGCAAAAGAAGGGGATTCATTTTTGTAGTTACATCAAGAGTGGACGACTGGCTTCTTCAATGGATTGTGCAATGGTCTCTTTAGGAACTCTTCTCTGATACCATGTTGAATTTTAATGATGAGCTCATGCACATGTAGTTTATTTCATTTAGCATGTACTTGAACCATAAACAATGCAACAGTACCATACACAAGTGTTGGAACAACCAAGATCACAAGAAGAATAACCATGCAGAAGAACACAAGAAGTATCCTGGGAAAACCCTTCTCAAACAAGGGGAAAACTCAGTAATCCTTTGCTATATTCTCAAGAGAAGATCCCCCACACCATAGAACTTAGCACACAAGAGGGTTCTTACCAAAACCTAGAAACTTGCGCCCAAGAGAGGTGTGCACTTCAGCCGTACAAGTGCTTGCTGAAATTATGAGATGACAAGTGAGTGAGTGTGATCCACAATGGGGATCCATTCTTATTTATACAAGAACTGACACAACAAAAGATGTGTCTATTTTCACAATAGGGACAACCTCATTAACTCAATAATATAATTAATCATTACACAATATTAATTATCTTTTACATGGTTGGGTCAACTTGTACCCTTTACAACATAATTAGGGTTACAAGTAAATCTTACTCTCAGACAATATAACAAGGATATCTCTCATCCACTAGTGCTCAACCACTAGGGACACATCCACTTGTGCTCAACCACATGGACATCACACTCAACATATCACTCAACTGAGTCCACAGGAGTACCATCTGGAGCACCATCTCAAGCTGACTCAACTAAGTCCATAGGAGTACAAGGCAGGAGACCATCTCAAGCTGACTCAACTCAGTCCAGAGGAGTACAAGGAAGGAGACCATCTCAAGTCATCTCAACTCAGTCTAGAGGAGTAGACTTGACACCACACATCATAACAACTTAGTCCAGAGTCTGACGCACACCCATCACATGGGCACACCCAAGACATGGGCACACATCATCTCAACTCAGTCCAGAGGAGAACGACACACCCATCACATGGGCCCTCTCACAGATCGTCTCAACTCAGTCCAGAGGAGAATGGTCAGGATAATTTCACACGACATTGCAATCATCAACACAACCAAGTATAGACAACTTGTGGGAAGTCTTATCTATCTTACTACCACCAGACTAGACATTTCATTTGTCGTTGGAATTCTTTCCAGGTTCATGTTAAAACCTTGTGAAGGACATTAATCTGTTGCAAAAAGAGTTTTAAAATACTTTGAGGGAACTCAAGATTTTGACTCGGCTACTCTAAAGTGGATGACTTCAACTTGATTGGATGTTCTAATTTAGAATTTGTTGGGGATAAGGAAAATGGAGTGTCAACTTCAAGTTATCTCATGAGTCTAGGATCAAAGTTGTCTCCTAGAGATCACGCAAACAACTAGTTCCATCAGTTTCCACAACAGAGGAAGAATATCTGGTAGTTGTAGAAGCAATGAAATAGATTGTGTGGCTTAGGAAAATACTTGAAGATTTGTAGGAGAAACATGTGAATTCTACTCCTCTTCTAGTTGACAATACTTTTGCAATAAAGTTGGACAAGAATCTCAGATTCCATGATCGAACTAAGCACATCAACACAAAATATCACCTGATTCGATATCATGTAGAGGCCAATACTATTCACTTGATACATTGTTCCACAAATGAGCAAATTGTGGACATCTTCAGCAAAGCGCTCGGAAGAGAAAACTTTGAAAAGTCCAAAATGATGCTTGGACTCACAAACACTCCTTCAAATTAAGAGGGAAAATGTTGGACATGTAATCATTGGGATTGTGTTACTTGTAACATTATTGTAAATATGAAGAGTCATAAGTGATAGGAAGAGTCACCCGTTAGGGAGGACCAATGGTTGTTTGCATTGAATTTATGAACCTCTCATGTTAATGCAAATCACAAGTGTGGAGTTATGGTTTCTACCATGCCTAGCCTGACAGATTGCAATGACTAAGGTGCATCTTTATTAGCTATTAACCTTGTGTTGAGAGTTGTTGTTAGAAATCTTTCTCGACAATTTCTTCCTTTCTTGATTGTGAAGATTTCAACTAGTTCAACATATGCAAGAGTCAAATCTTTCAAGTAGGGCTTCACTACTTCGAGTTGTATTTTTCCTTGTTTTTTTGGAAAGCTACTTTATTTTCAAGAAGGTTTTTGTCTCCCCAACAATCTCTCTTGAACAAGAAGTTGTAGATTCAACATCGTTTCTTCAAGGTCATGTTTCACCATCTTATTGACGAGCATGGAACCCTTTGGATTTAAGCTCCTTTGTTTCCCTAATTATCATGGTTTTGGTGTGATATTTTAAGGCTTCACCATGGGATTTAACAAGCATGGAAACTTCACAAGAAACTAACCATTTACCCATGGTTTCAATGATTTTTCATTGTGAACTCGTCAGACCATTTACACATGGGTTCAATGATTTTTCATTGTGAACTCGTCAGATTCTATAAATAGCATAGCAAGTATTCTTCAATCATGAATCATGGCCTTGATTTAACGGTAGGAAGCCCTGTGTTTTAAACCTTGGTCTTCGTCTTTAAGTCTCTCCACGAATTAGTTTTCTTTAATGTCATTATGGATAAGGTTTCCAACTCCAACATTACATTTCTAAGGAGTCAATACCCTAATTTAAATAGGAAATAATGTGGGGAGATTTCACTACCGAAAATAAGTGTTAAATGTATCACAACACATGCCAAATTGTGTGTAGAGATGGACTTTGCATCAAATTTGTTATGAGAAGACATTTTGATAATGGTAGTGGGCATGCCCTAAAGGCAAAAGTTTAACTACAAGCGTGGGATATAGTAAATATATGGCACCAAAAGTTTAATTGTGCGATATAGTAAATATATCAAAGGCTACCCCTACTTGGTTTTGGAAGATATGGCACCAAAGGGAGTGGAGTAGGATTGTCGAAAGTTCGCTTTATGATGGTAAACTTTAGAATAAGTTAAAGGCCCATCTTAAGGGCAAAGGTCCACCTAACTATAGAGAAAGAGATCATGGATATAATTGGGAGAAAGATCTTCTTAGGCCCAGTTAGGCGTGTTGGAGTATCAACCAGTATTAGTGATCTTCCCCTACCCACCATGAAGTCAAGTGATAAATATTTAGGAAGAACCATCTCAGTTAAAGTTATTAATATGTACATAATAATTGAATGCTTTATATGATAATATATATATATATTTTCAGATCTTTTTTTTCCACAAGAAAAATTGCTCATTATATTTATAATGTATGGTATTAGCAAAATTACAAAGACTGCTTCCTAGATGGAAACTATATCACCAGTCCAAAATTACAAGATACTTTGTCTGGTTGTGAACTCATGCATTTCATAGATGAGACTTCAAAATATCTGCTATTCGACTCTGAGAGTTTTTTCAAAATAGATAGGAAAGCAAATAAAGGATTGCATTCTGATCAATAAATATACCAAACTAGTTATTGTATCTCTGAAAGCCTCTAAAAGAGATATAGATACCAAGCCGACCCCACTTGGCCATCTTTCCACTGGTAGAATGTTAGTTTCCCCTCCTGCTCTTGAAGAGCACTCTTGGAGAGAAGATCAACCTCCAAATTTAATTCCCGGTAAATGTGAGTGAAGTTGATCTGAGTAAAACCTTTGATGAGCTCGGAGATTTTGTCTTTCCATCATTCTAGGGCAATGACTTGAAGTTTGCCTTTGTTATTTAGCCAATCTATAATAATTCTGGAGTCTCCCAATATTTGTAAATCCAGTATGTGAAGTCTGGTAGCCAGAGTGAGTGTTTCCCAAGCACCAAGAAGTTCATCTTTGGAATTTGTGTCAACTCCACAGTTGTAGGTCCATTTAATTATGGTGTGATCAACAAACTTGATCAGACCTCCAACTCCACACTGTTGACTAAAGTTTTGTGATGCACCATCAAACCAAGTAGTAGTCCTACCCTGAAGTAAGGGAGGCTGTAAAAATCTCGGTGTAGGTTCTTTTATTGTCTTGTTACCTTCCAGTCCACCTAGAGACTTGTAATGAATAGCATGGGTAGAAGGAGGAAGTTGTTCGAAGATAGTCTTGTTGCGCTCCAACCAAATATGCCAACTAACTAGGGAGGGAAGATGTGGATACAGTGGCACCTCCTTTGCCTAGTCCTCCAGGCAAATACTCAGGGAGGAACCCATCTAAGTAGTCCTGAGTTTCAGTGCAATTATGATTATGCTCCAAACCTGCTAAGTAAAGGTACAACTAATAAAAATATGTGTTACAGATTCAGAGTCCAAACAACAAAGGTGGAAAAAGTTTGGTCCTTCCCAAGCACGATGTTGCAAGTTGTCCCAAGTCAGAATTTTGTTTGTTGCTGCTAACTAGGTGAAAAGTTTGTTTTTTAATTGGATATTCCAGTGCCAAAGGTTCGTCCTCCAACCAATACACTTCTGGTTCCAGATGGTTGAGGCTAAAGCCTCATATAATTTTTTTGCAGTAATGTTTCCGTATTTCTCTCCCCCATTCCAAAGCAACTCGTCGTTATGGTCTAGAAGTTGTATCCCCACTCCATGTAGTGCCCTATTGAATTGCTGCCATTCCAATGCCAGATTCCCCGAAAGGCCAAGGTCTGTGCAATCCTTCAAATGTGTAAAGAGAGACCCCTGGACTGTAGGACCCTTGGCCTGGAAGAGATAGAAGATGTGTTGATGGTGTAATACAACCAGGAGCTCTCGAGATAGGTAAGTTGTAGATCCCAATCCAAAAATGGCGTCCTGTCCCACATGGATAGAGTGGCCCGACCTAGGTTTCCAACAAAGCCAATGATAGATAATATGCAAGAATTTTAGAAGCGATTTCCAAATCGGGAACGCGTTAGGTGAGCTGGTACTAGTTTGTCTGAGCTAGTTTGAAACATAACTATGTGGTAGATATTTGCCAATAATAACTCGGTGCCAGATCCCGTCTTTCGTTAGCACACGCTAGAGTGTGTTAGTCACCAGATCTTTATTAAAGAGAAATACATTTCTCAACCCCCAACCACCTACTGGTTTTGGTTTAGCAATAGATTCCCAACTACAGAGATGTAGGTGCTTTTTGTTGCTGCCTCCCGACTAGAGAAACATCAAGATCAGATGTCGAATCATGTTTAGTATAGTTACTGGAATAGAAGCCAACACCATCCAGTAAATTGCCTAGCTTTCCAAGACAGATTTAATCAATACAAATCTCCCTCCAAGCGAAATCCACCTGTTGCACTAGAGCCCAATTTTGTTTTCAAATTTAATGAGTAGCCACCTCCAAACCCCCACTTTATAACTGTCTGGTTTGAGGAAATAACTGAGATATCTCAGGCCAATAGAGGTTTTAATGAAGTTGTACGAGAAGATGTCCTTGAAGGATTCTAAGTCCACGTATGAAAGACCAGAATAGTGAAAGGTAGATTTTGTCACATTGATCCAGAGCCCCGATGCTAGACAAAAGGTTTTGAGAATCGAGTCTATCTCCTTCCATTCCTGTAAGTTAGCTCTAGTCATTAAAAGAACATCATCCACGAAAAAGATGTAAAGTATCTTAACTAGCCTTGAAACTTTGATATCAGTAAGCCTCCCTTCGTGTTGACCATTTTTTAGAAGAATGATTAGACTTTCCATTGCCAGAATGAACAATAAGGGAGAGAGCGGGCAACCCTGCCTCAGACCTATTTCAATTTGGAAGAAAGGGGTTGCCTCCCCATTAACCAGGATCGCTATAGAAGCACTAGAGACACAACCCATAATCCACTTTGTGAAATGAATACCAAAACCAGATTGTAGGAGAATTAATCTCAGATAGTCCCAGTTAATACAATCGAAGGCTTTTTTTGAGATCTAAATTTAATATAAGTGCATGTACCTTTTTTAGTTTAATGTTGTGGAGAACTTCTTGTGCAGTACCAGTGGCGTCGAGGATTTTTTGCTCTTGAAGGGAACCCAACTGTTCTCCAGATAAAATTCTACATAAAAAAGGTTTGATCCTATTAGCTAGGATTTTTGTAATAATTTTGTAGCAAAGGTTGCACAATGCTATAGGCCTGTAGTCTCCTAGGGTAGTCGGATTGTTGGCTTTTGGAATAAGTGCCAAGAAAATTGATTTTATAGCTCGGTTAACCCTGTCTCTGTTCCTGGAATCTTCAACCAAATCTTGCAGATCATCACCAACAAGTTCAAAGAAGTGTAGATAGAACTCGACAGTCCATCCGTCGGGTCCAAGGCTTTTGTCCCTTTTGAAAGAATTAAGAACATTCCAGATATCCTCTTTAGTACAGGTTCTAGAAAGTTGCTCATCTTCCTCCTCACTGACAAGTCTAGGAAAATGTCTAATTATGGCCACTTGGTCAATATAATTTGTAAGTCCCAAATCACTGTAAGAGTTTTTGAAGTAACAATGGGCCTCATAAATAATGTTGTCTTGTCCCGAGATAATTACATCGCCATATGACTTTAATTCCCAAATATGCTTGTGGTTTCTTCTGTAGCTTGCAAAGTGGTGAAAAAATTTAGTATTTTGATCCCCACACTTAATCCAGATTGCTCTACTCTTCTTACACCAAAGTTCTTCTTCGGCCAGAAGGAGTATGTTCCTCTCCTCCTCTAAATCCCTTAAGTTAAATTCCTGTTCAGTTGGCCTAGTCCCTGATGAGTGATCCGGGATCAAACTCTGAATGCTTTCTTCCAGCTGTGCAATTCTATATGAGTTTTTAATTTTTTGAAGACTAGCCCAGCTTTTAACTTTTTGTTTCAAGAGTTTCAATTTACACGCTAACCGTCTTTGTAAGTCTAATTCTTGGAGGAAGTTCTGGTCTGTCCAAACCTCAGTGACTAACCACGAAAAGTCTGGATCCTGTAGCCACACCAAATTGAATTTGAAAGGGTAATACGGTCGATGAAATGAGGTGTCAAGGTGGGGGAAGACAAGGGCATGGTCCGAGAGGAATAGGTATTCTACCCAGGATCGGTACCTTCCTGAGTGTTGTATGAGATCTTCAGAAATGAAAACATGGTCTAATCTCTTGGAGATACTCCCCAAACCCACTCTACCATTCCTCCAGGTAGGTACAACATCAACTGAAATAATATCCACTAGTTTATTGCGTAGGAAGATCGCTCTTAACTGAACGACCTCCTGGTCTTGTAATGTTGTATCCCTCCACACCTCATCTGCAGATAGTGTGAAGTTAAAGTCACTCAGAACTATAAGGTTTGTTCCATCTAGAAGGCCAAGTGCAGAGACTTTATCCCGAAAAGTGATCTTGTCTTTGCAGGGGCCATACACATTGAGTAGAGTAAATTGTCTTTTGTTTGCACAATAGGTACCTTTCATCAAAATACCGCCACAACATAATAAAGGTTCCATGTGAAATTTTATGGGATCCCATGCTTCCACTAACCCTCCTGATTTGCCAACGAAGCTTACAACACTGACAAACCACTGGGGTCTTAAGTGTCAGAGGAAAGCTCGAGCTCGTTACTCGTCAACCAATGTTTCTTGTAGGAAAATGATGTCAGGTAAAGTTCTGTCAATAAGTCACCTCAAGGAAGCCTTCTTGAGGGCACCTCCCACCCCTCTGATGTTAAGTGAGAGAAGTATCATGATCTTGACCTGACCAGGGCTTTAATGCCTCTAAGTGCCCCAAGATTAGAAGCGTCTAAAGTGGAAATAATCGGGAGGGTAACAATAGAGCTAGATTTTTCCCGTACATTGCGTGTTTTGATAGGTGAACTCTCCAGTCCCAATCCTCGTGACCAGGAGAAGTCTTTCCCGGAAGTAACACCAGAGTTATCACAGGGGGAAGAAGTGGAGGACGCCAAGTTCTCTCTTATGATAGGAGACCTTCCTTGAAAAGTGGGAAGGGAGCAACGTCTCTTTATAAGTAGGAACCAAAGCATTCATAATGTTCTCCATAGTAGTAGCACCAGGAGCCGAGCTCCTTGAGTCTGTTGGAACATCCCCTACAAACTCAGAGTTTTCAGTGGGTATACCCGTGGCACAGAGGGTAGCTGGTCTAGTAGAGGGGATAAAGTTGGTAGGTATAGAGGCCTCACAGGGAGCCAGAGGGGGGAGCCCTACAGTCTCAGGGGAAGACAATAGCGGTGAAGGATGTAAAGTCAGTGAACCTGCCCGTTCCAGGGGAGGAGGATTAGTAGAGGACGATACCGACGAAGGTTTGGTCAAAGTTTCCCAAGTAGGCCCCATCCCCAGGATAAATGAAGAGTCCAAAGAATCTCTTTCCCAAGACGACAAGTGAAGTAAAAGGAAGGACAGAGGAGCTTGAGCTTACCCGTGAGTGTGTCCTGTGAAGTAGTCGACCAATCCCCTTTAGCCACATAGTCTCCAACCACAACATCGATGAGTCTACACTTGGAGAGTCCTACCGAGAGAGTTTTCAGAGATAGGAAGCTTCTGACTCTTCTGCTTCCATCTCGCCAGTGCAATCATGACGAAGATGTCTAGTCCTGCGGCAACAAGCGCAATGAAAAGGAATTCCAAGATAGTCAAGGCGTTGAGTCACAGTGCGGCCTCGTCAGATGATTTCCAGAGTCTCCAGAAGTCCCAAATGTATATCAATCTCCACAAGGATCCTAGCCATCCTTCTGTCGGGGGCCTTAAGTAAGCTTTCATCCAAACTTATAAAACGCCCTAGTTCATTACCAATGGCGACTAGAGATTTCTTTGTCCAAAGTTGTAGAGGAAGACCGGGCAACAAAACCCACAGGTGGCGAAAGCCAAAGTATTTTGTGGAAGGGTAAAAAATAACCCGCCATCTTTTGAGCATTAAACTGCAGCCATTAATAGCCCAGAGTGAGTCTAAAATCCGTTGTGAGTCCTTTGGTGTCTTGAAAAGTAGACCAAACCAGCCATGAGAAATGTAAATAATCTCTGGGAGATAGCCCAACAAGGGAGACCATGCACTCGAAATCCAAGCCGGGAGAGAGCACTTACACAATGTGCGATAGGAAAGCCTACCCACGAGCGCGCATAGTGACAGGCACACACTCTCCACCAAACCAACATCGGACACCATGATTAACTTGCGTTTAGCCTTGTTGGGTTTCCACACGTGCTTAGTTCTAGGGTTCTTAGGCAATCATTTCTGTGAAGGGGGATGACCAGTTCGTATCCCCGCACTCCGGTTCAAATCAACAGGGGAAAACCTGAACGAGGAAACTAAACTAGAAAGGGAGGCGGGAGGCGACTGTGAGAGGGGTTTGGGAGGTGTAGAGGAGTCCAGAGGTGAAATTAAGTTGTGACCGTCCGAGGAAGGAAGAGTAGTGGGTAAGACAACACCATAGATGAGCTCGTTAGCCACACTCATTAGTGCGCTGACCTCAGCCTCTATAGAGAAACTGTTGGAAGAACTATTGACAAGACCACCACTAAGCTAGAAATAAATAAGTATGCTCTGCAATAACTGCAGTCATGCTGGTTGTCTCATCAGACAGAGAAGAGTAAAGAGGGGAACCAAAGGCGCCTAGGTGTCTGCGCAGAGGTCAAACCTGCCATGATTGGAACTAAACCAGGGTTCTATCCTATGTGTAACGAAAAAGTTCTACACTAGAAGGTTTAGTGCCCTATCTGTTGCCTAAGTGTCTGCGCTGAGGTCAAACCCGCCATAACTAGAGGTAAACCAGGGTTCTCTCCTGTTTGTAATGAAGCAGTCCTAAGATAGAAGGTTCAGTGCCCAATCCGCCATTGAAAAACTTGAAATCGTCATCTCTCGCTCCGGGGATAGGTCTTCATGGATTTTTCATATCTAAAACACCTTTAAAATAACCACATATAAAATATTAAATACTCTGTTGTTCACCTCTCATCCTTAAATTCAACAAAGAAGAATTAGAGGGGTTACGTCCGTGGTCGTGGCATTCCAAATCAACGTCACTCAACCACATACGACAAAACACGCCCTCGCTAGACTTGGTACACCACAATAGGGGATGGTTGACCACAACGAAAACATGACACGTGTACAACGGAAGGCGTTGCGCATCTATGCATCCAAATTTGAAACGGAATTCCACACACAAGCAAACTGCAATTCCAACGTGGACGAGGCCAGTTGGTCCGGTAAAACTCATCTTGCGTCACGCCATAGACAATCTTGTCACTTTGATATCTTCTTACGCAATTCTTTTCTGGTAGGTGAGCACTATATAAACGCCATGAATTTGTATTTGCAGCTGCACATTTTGAAGCCCAGAGAGTTGTAATTCTATTCAACATTTAGGAAGAGGAGAATCATTATTTCATTTCATATAATTGGCATTGGGATTGATCGAGTAGATATGAAGGAATCGATGTCGCAGGTGGGAATAGAGGCAGTAATGGAGCGATCTCAGCATCTGGAATGGTGGCAATATCTTCTCATCTTCATTATCGTGCAGGTGCTGGTCTTCCTCATCTTCAAGCAATCTTCCCACATATTCTGTCGGATGAAATCTTGTAATTCAGGCAGAATGAGTGCATCTGTTCCTCGACTGTCTCGACTCTTCTCGAGACTCCCTTCTTTCACGTCCCCTAACAATTCCCCCGCTGCATTGAAAAGATATGAATGAACCTTCATAATAGAAGGATGAGGCAGTCAAATGGTGGATGTGGATATGAGCGATTACTACTGCACCTCATATTTTAATTTTCTTCAAGGACGGTGAGAGACAGATTAATGTTTGTGTGGAGGTTGATTCTCGTACGATACAGCAGTATTGTAATATTGTATCTGTAGCTTTTATATTCTTTTATATTCCATTGGGCATTTCCCTCGATTGGCTTTGTTGTTTTTTTTTTTTTTTTCCAAATAAAGACAGCCTGCATATTGCACTGTGTGTAATCAATAAGATTCTATTTCTCAAAATATTTTTAAACGTTATACAATGAAATAAATGTTTCACAAAGCAGATGTTCGCATGTCGACGTATTTATTTATTTATTTATCTGAATATCATGTTTTTATACAGATTTGATCAGGTTTAAATTTTGACATATTTATTTATGGCATGTTTACATACATCCATTACACATATAATAGAGAAGATAACCATAACATCTTATTATGGTTTGAAATCTCAAATCATAACAAATCTTTAATGGTTGTTATAACCGCTGCAAAATCCTCCTAAACAAACAGATTAAACCGATGCAAGGCTGCTGCAATGTCCACTAAACAGAAAACAAATCAAGAAAACTTGGTAATGATGCCAAAGGATCCTCCAATGATGCTGCAAATCAAGAAAACTTGGTAATGATGCCAAAGGATCCTCCAATGATGCTGCTAGTTGTTCCAAGGCTCTCCTAGCCTCACTAAACCTCCTGCAAACCCCACGGCTCTGTCAAAGTACCCTTAGTACCCTTCTAGGACCTCACGGTCCTACCAACCACCTAGATATGCAAAGAGTGGGGATCGATCCCTTCCAAAAGGCTCCAATCTATCTGCTCCAAGCCCACAAACCTCCCAAACCCTCGCTCTGTTGTCAAATGGGAAGATCGACCCTCACAATGGCTCCACGTCTCTTCTAATTCCCTCATATCTGCAATGTAAATGTTTCGGCTCTGCACAATAGCCTCCACGACTCTCTTGAAAGTTCGGATCTGCATGGTTTTGGCATCAGTTGAGTTGATTTGGCACAAAACAACACTTACAGGAAAGTTTGCAGCGCTGCTGTTAGAGGCACTGTGAACTCATTTCCTGTAATAGCTTCTTCTAAAGATTTTATGACCAAATTTTTTTGTGGAGGAGCATAATTATGGCATTGATCTGATGACCAAAAATCAGCCTGACCCATTTTGGGATTTGAAAGATAAAATTAAAACACCAGGTACAACAAGTGCGTTGCAAATTGGCATTGTTAACTCATTCCCTGTAGAAGCTTCTTCTAAATATTTTATCATAAATCCCAAATGGTGATGTGGGTTCTTCTGAAATATTTTGTGGAGGAGCATGATTATGGCATTGACTTGATGACCAAAAATCAGCCTGACCCATTTCAGCATTTGAAAGATAAAATTAAAACACCAGGTACAACAAGTGCGTTCCAAACTGGCATTGCTAACTCAGAGAATTATTGGATATTCACCTTGTTTGGAGGTTTCCACTTGTCAAGGAGGGTTCAAATGACTTCTCAAAGATCAGTTAGATGCTAAAGGACACCTGCACCTATGATTTAGCTCCATGAAAACCTCATGCAATGCGTTGGCGACAAATTTATTAATGACTTCCATCAACTTCTTAAAATTTGGCGACCTCCTAAGGATATTTTGGATGTTATTTTCTATTTAATGAAGGAGGGATCTCTTGGAGAAGAGGGTTCATGACTAGAGAGAGTTTAAGAGAGCTGCAGGGACAATTTATATGTATATTTGTAAGCCTAAGGACATGTGTTGTAGGCATTTATGCCATTAGAGATCCATGAAAGTTGTGATACCATACTGCTTTTTTCTTGTTCCATTCTTTTTTATCATCTTGCTTGAGTAATATTTACAGACTTTGAATATCAAAAGCTTCCTTTGGTTAAGGAATTCATGAGGTGCAAATGATTTGTGGTAATTTCATATTAATTATTGATTATTGTTCAAACACTCTTTTATCTATCTTTCAGAAAAGATCTATGTTAAGTGGATATTCTTTTTTTTGTTTACCTTTTATTTTTCTATCCATCCTTGCATAAGCTTTTTGTCTGGTAGGTGGCCTGATTGCCTTTGATCAACAGAATGTTATGACTCCATGCCCAATAGAATGCATTTGCAAGCAGTCTGTTTCCCTCCCTTTTACTCTTCTCTTGTTGATCCACCAAGTATGACCTGTTTTAATCATTTAAATCAAATGGGTACTGGTCTTATCCTCTAGCAGTTTGAAGGTGACTCTCGGTGCTAACATTTTTGGTGTCGTTGTCGGGGAGCGAAGAACAAAGTAATCTTCCCTGGGAGAACAACATAGAATAAATCCAACTCTTGATAGTAGAAAGGAGCAGGACACTAGTTTGACTGCAATCTTCTACCTGTCGAGTCCAACTTCATCACAGATGAATCTATTGACGACTTCACTAGTTTGAAATGAAAAAGATACTTGCTAATAGTTATGCATTTTGTGATTTTTCAAATATATCTAGTTTTCCAAACCATGTGCCTGATAGAAGCGAATGGGAAGGTCCTCTTCCTAGGTTTAGAGGAGAATATTGGGAAGTGTCGGTTGAGTTCTTATTAGATTTTCACGAGTGCATGCTTAAATTGAAAGTTATACATGAAGATGTCACGATCAAGTTGTTTAGATACTCCCTGGAGTGAAAATTCCGTGACTGGTGTAGATCTCTTCCAGTTGCCAGTGTTAATTATTTGAAAGGTTTTCATATAGTCTTTCATTCATTTTGTAAAGAGAGATTTTCAGATGACTTCCTTTATCTAGAATTTTTTCATGAGGATTTGTGGCAGGGATGATTTTAAGGATGGAAATTTATTTTAAAATGTAGAAAACTTGGCGAATATTACTAATCCTTCATGTGTCAACTATAAATGTTTGGCGATATTTTTGTAAAAATATTCAAATTTATAAGTATTTTATATAGTTTTTATAAAATTTTGGCGATTTTTAAGGTAAAATAATTTTATCCTATAGAATTTGGGCGAATCATTTTTAAAATAGCGAATATCATTTTTGGAAAAACCATGGAAAATTAGACCATGAGCGAAATTTAGCCCCTAAAATCATCCCTGATTTGTGGTGTAAAGGATCTGACAGTCATCAAGAGGATGTTTGTATTGAAGAATATGTTGCAGTAGAAGAGACATTTCATGATGATCCAGAGGTTGTTACTCTTCAAAATTATATGCTTTCTCATGGATATGGAGTAGACGCAAATAAACAGGTTTATGAAAGTTTACCTGCTATAATTGTTTATGATTATTATGAATATGAAGATGTGTTTTCTCTAGCTACAAATCACGTGGATCGATTGTATTTTAGTCAAATTGCACTTGCAATCAGTGAAACCATCCTGCAACAACCTTCATTTTTGCAAAAAAATGAAATTGGAAGCAGTTATAAAGTTGGGCATATACAGAAACAATCCAATCTCCAGTTGGAACAACAAGAAAAGGTATTTCTTTATGAATTTCAAGATCTTATGGATGATTATTTGGAGTCTTTGAGCAATGCATATGTCAAACCATTCTTGTTTAGTGGATGTTGGTTCTGCTGTCTTTTTGAACTGCATTTTTCTATGCCATGGATTTCTTCTTTTTTCCGATCCAAATCAAGAGTTTCACCAGTCAATCAGTTCCTTACATGGCTTCATTGTAAAACTAATTATACTTGATCAAGAAACAATTCAATTGATTAGATGTAGGATGAATAAGCTCGACACTCAAGAATTTTGGTTTGCAGTTGTTTTTGTTTTTAGTGGGTTAGTGTAGGAACAAATAAAAATAAGCTCACTCCATGAGCATCTGATTTTTAGCAACAGTGTTTTCAGCTTGTGCATATTTCAGAGTGAATTTGATTGCAATAACTTTACAGTAATGGTTTCAGTTTGCAGTGTATTTGGTTAAGGAATTGGTCATAGGTCTTAGTTTCCAGGTTGTAAGAAAGAGCCTGGTTTATGCCCAATGGATAATGCACTCGAACTGCAGAGGTTCTTAGAGCCTCACAAGGAGGTCTCCATCCCCTGTGGAGCCAATGTTAGCACATGATATTTATTGAAGCACATCATTAGTATTTGGTTTGCCCTCATTTTTAATTTTTGCTAAGTGTAACACACCCACTATCGTAATTTAATTTTTTTTTGAATTTGGGTTAATCTCCCTCAAATGGGAAATCTCCAGAAACCTGCACTTGCAGAATGCCAATCCCTGGTTCAATATCGGGATTCGGTGTTTTGGAGGTTGCGGTGTCGAGGGTCCCTGTCCTCTCGAATCCCCGATTCCCGATGAGCTCCTTCTCTGGTCTTAGCCCCCTTTGGATAGGCTCTCTAGTCCACGTGACTAGTTCCTATATGACTGCAGTCATATGCTCCCGTCGGAGTTTCGGGGTTTGTGATGTCACCATGTTTATGTCCACGGAACTCGTGATTCTCCGATCCCCGATGTGCTCCGTCACGCGCTAGCCTTCCCGGTCCAACTCCCACTCATATGACCAACTCCCGGGACCGCAACCTTATCCCTTCGGGTTTCCCGATTTCCCGATGAACAAAGTGTCGACGGCGCACGATCCCTGGCACCTGTCTTGTGTGAACGGACGGCTCGGATCTCGTCGGGGTTTTCACTTGGGTTTCCCCGATCACTTGGCGTTGACTCCGGCGAGGGTTGACCCCTTTGGCTATACCATGGTCCATGTGACCACTTACCATATGACTGTCGCCGTATAACCTTCCATCGGGGTTTCGGCATTTGAGATAACACAGAACACATGTACCCGGGACTCACGATATCCCGATTCCCGATTCTCTCCGGATGCTCGACACGCGTCCCTTGAATCAACGGCTCATGATGGTGTCGGGAATTCGCATATTGCGGTTTTGTGATGTAAGGGTTTCCTGTCCTTGAAATCCCCGATACGCCGATTCCCGATATGCCGAACTCCGACTTTCTGGGATCTCTCGCCACGCGTCTTCGCTAATGGACAGTGTTGATCCCGTCGGGAAATCGCGGATCGCGATTTCCTGTTGCGAGCGTTCCATGCCCTCGGAAACTCCGAATTTCCGAGGCGTCAAACTCCGATAGCGCCTTGATCTCCGACACTTGTCCCTCAGATGGACGACTCAGATCTTATCGGTAAATCGCGGATCGCGATTCCGGTTGGCAAGAGTTCTATGTATTCGAAATCCCCGATATGCCGAACTCCGACTCTCCGGGATCCTTTGCCACGTGTCCTTGCTGTTTGGACAGCTCAGATCCTATCGGGAATTCGCTAATCGCGACTTCCTATTGCAACGGTTCTACACTCCTAATTTCTCCGATGGGTGAAATCCCGACGACTCCCCAGAACGCTGACACGTGTCCTGCTGAGATCAACGGTTAGGATCTGTTCTCGGGATTTCGAGAACTACAAGGCCTCGATTCTCAGACTCAACAAAACCCCGATGACCCTGTTGTCCCGATGACTTCTCCGAGATGTTGACACGTGTCCTTCCGAGGTCAACGGCTAGGACTCTTCCTCTGCACACTAGAGTTTAACTCCGGCGCATCTTCTCGAGATCTGACGGCTGTTGGGACTATGATCTAAGATCCGACGGTTCAGATCATTTCTCCTGCACGCTCCCCTTCCAGAAGTTATACTCCGTGAAACTCCTCCCAATCCAACGGTTTACAGGATAATTGGACCGAGATCTAACGGTCTAGATTCGTTCTTTTGGGTCTTGGAGTTTACGATCCCAATTTCTCGTTGCTCACGATGATGGAGGGAAAAGGGGCAAGGTGTGTAACGCCTGCGTTACTGTCATCAATCTAATGGTCGTGAATGACTATGGATCCTTAATAGAATCGTTCCTCCTCGTGCGGGGTTGCTAAGGCCTGAGCATTCGAGTCCTTATTCTGGGTTCTTAGTGAACCTTTCCAAGGAGGGAATCTCTATGAAGAGATCTTTACCTGGGCATTTCCGGAAACAGATAAAGGAAGACAACTTCCCGAGAACGGTTGGGCGTGATGAGATTCATTTATCAACGTAAGTCGAGCACGGTTTCCTCGGTGTTAAGCATATATCAACTCATTCATATCAATAACTAAATGGTCATTCTCATGCTGAACTCATTTACAATTTCACAAGTTCTATGAGCTAACATCTACTCCATATCATCAATTACTACAGAGACATTCTTACACAGGAAACATTTGCAATTTCACAAGTCTATGCACATATGTGACAACATATTAATTCAAGATGTAATACGAGCAAAACACTTATCGGAAATAACTTCAGCAATGGAAGCAACTGCTGAGAGGGGTGCTCGTTTCCACCCTACCGTAGGCGTAGCGACTCCTACTGGATTTACCACTAGCCACCCCCGAGCTGAGACCACGATGTCCTGAGACCTGCGTCTCTCTGTCTGCCAGTGCCCAGGAGCGAAGGTTGCAATCCTCCCTCTCTGCGATCACTCACTCTG
>ML824971.1:24923-66383 GCA_009831015.1 Picea engelmannii
ATGTCCTGAGACCTGCGTCTCTCTGTCTGCCAGTGCCCAGGAGCGAAGGTTGCAATCCTCCCTCTCTGCGATCACTCACTCTGCGTAAAAATTGCCAGAGTTCCCCTCGCGTCTGCCCCCCCTTTCAAATCGTTTCAGCCATATGCCTTATCCTCTCCCGAGGTTGCATGTGGCATGATTTGCCTCGCACTGATCAGGCCTGACGTCCCTATGGATGGGCGGTTCACCATCCCATCCCTCATCAAGACATCCGCCTACCAGTCTGCGAGCCATTAATTTTCAGGGCCAGCGAGCCTCTTTTGGTTCTCCGGGCCAGTGGAGTCCAAATACGGTATTTAATTCTCAGTGGAAGTTAACGCCACCTTTTCAGGTGCCTTCCACCACCATCGTGGTCTCTTTTTCTGCACATCCCCTCTCAGCAGTTCTGTAATATAAATTCATAATGTTATTTACATTTATCGACTTTCTTCATAAGGTCCCTTCACATGATACGTTCACATTTTCATCATGCTTTAGCATGGTAATTCCTGTATTAGGATCAATTACAAATTTGGGGGAAACAGGGTGTTACACTAAGTTTGTTCTCAGAAAGACCCCATTGGTCTTGGTAAGACATGTGATTAGTCTTTTTGATCTCAGTCATGTTTTAAAAGATTAGGTCCGAGTCATAGGGGTATGGTCTCAAGGTTTTGAGTCACGTGTTCTATCAATAAATCATGGTCTTGGTTTGTCCTAAGTCTAGGAAGCTAATATGAAACACATGTACAAGTGTCATCATGTCATCATGGTAATAGTCATCATTTGCAAAGAAAGAAAGGTATCAAATTCATCTCCATTTTCATTAAAACACAACGTGCTACAAACTGGTTAGAAGCACTACGAACTCACAGTGCGCTGCAAACTATCACATACTACCACTTCTGGCACTACGAACTCTCTGTAACAACTTATGGTGGATTAAGAGCTTGAAGAACTGTTAGTGTAATGTTCAACAACAAGAAGAGGATAAATAATTATGTCTGCAACTTTCAATCAGTGTTATGATATCTTATATATGCACGCTTGTAAATCTATTGAATGTTTTGTCCTATGCTGCTATGAATATATTGTTTATGAAAATTATTTTCATTACTCAGAAGTTGTAGCAGGTTTATCAGAGGTTTTCAAGGCTTCTTGCATGGTTTTGGCATCAGTTGAGTTGATTTGGCACAAAACAACACCTATAGGAAAGTTCGTAGCATCGGTGTCAGAGGCACTGCGAACTCATTTCCTGTAGCAACTTCTTCTAAATATTTTATCATAACTCCCAAATGGTGATGTGGGTTCTTCTGGAATGTTTTTTGGAGGAGCATGATTATGTCATTGACCCGATGACCAAAAATCATCCTGACCCATTTTGGCATTTGAAAGATAAATTTAAAACACCAGGTACAACAAGTGCGCTACAAACTCATTCCCTGTAGATACTTCTAATAAATATTTTATCATAAATCCCAAATGGTGTTGTGGGTTCTTCTGAAATATTTTGTGGATGAGCATGATTATGGCATTGACTTGATGACCAAAAATCAACCAGACCCATTTTGACATTTGAAAGATAAAATTAAAACACCAGGTACAACAAGTGTGTTGCAAACTGGCGCTGCTAACTTAGACAATTATTGGATATTCGCCTTGTTTGAAGGTTTCCACTTGTCAAAGAGGGTTCAAATGACTTCTCAAAGATCCGTTAGATGCTAAAGGACACATACACCTAAGATTTAGCTCCATTAAAACCTCATGTAGTGAGTTGGCAATAGATTTATTAATGACTTCCAACAACTTCCTAAAATTTAGCAGTTTGTTGGATTTTTGTCTCTTTGACTGTTGCCGCCTATCTCCAAGGCCCAAAATCCAATGAAAGAGATGGGCTACGACCTCCTAAGGATATTTTGGATGTTATTTTCTATTTAATGAAGGAGGGAGCTCTTGGAGAAGAGGGTTCATGACTAGAAAGAGCTTGAGAGAGCTTGAGAGAGCTGCAGGGGAAGTTTACCTGTGTATTTGTGATGCAGGAGCATCGCCAACGTCAAGTGAGCGTGGGGCAAGCACCAACGTATTTTGGGCACATGATGAATTGTTCAAAATTTTTTGAAGATGGATGCGTCAAACGTAAATGTAATAGTTAAGGAGAGGCATACTTATAGATTGTAATCAGACCTTGAGCGACCCGCTCTCGTCTGAAGGACTAAGAAGGCATTTATGTTAGTAGGTAGCTTTGAATTCTCAGATTAGACAGTTTTAGGAGCGGAGGGAAAACGGATATAGACACCCTCATTGTATTATTGTATGATAGTGAAGAACATTACCAAGAGAAGAACATACAGAGCTGGAGCAGAGAAACTGTGTTTGAAAAACCCCCATGTATAGCGATTTGAATTAATAGAAAGAGCTTCGATTCAAATTCATGGTGTCATATTTGTTCTTTGTGTAGGCATTGTGAATGTTATGCTCATGATGTTTATTCCCTGTTATACATTTTCTTTGATGTGTGAATGTATGATTTCATGTTAATGTTTGAAATCTGAAGAGAGGGAGGATAGAGAATGAGTTTCAATTGCTTCTCTGCCTGAGCAAGAGTTTTCCTGCAAGGAGTGCAGTGAAATCGTCTGCAAGGTGTGCGTTGACGGAGGTCAGAGTTTGTCTCTGCAAGCTCAGGAGAGATAACACGGTTCTCATTCTCGCAGAAGTGTAAGTTAGGCACAGGAGCCATGCAAAGTGTGCACAGGCCGAGTGAAGTTTCAGGGGTTTGTAACCTGAATGACTTGTTGAGAGACTGCTGCTGCAGGGAGTGCGCAGAGTCGAAAGGAGTTCAACACTTGAAAGTGTTTGAAGGTCTGCCGCAAGAATTGCCAACAAGAGTTTTTCTGAAAGACTTGAAGTCGGGAAAAACCTCAGGAGGGTTCGAACCTTCGAAGTCGTCGAAGGGAAGCAAGAGGTTAAGTGCCTTGAAGAATTGAAAGGAGGTGCAGTGACATCGTGCTGCAGGAGGAAAAGTTCCACGCAGAGAAATATTTTGTTTAAATTTTGCGGAAGTTCTCAAGGGAAGAGACGGACGGTCGAAATTCTCCGTAGAGAATTTGCGAAGTCCCAACAGTTGTACGATCTGACAGAGAAGCAAGGGGGTTACGACTGTTTCCAAAGTTTCAAGCTCAGGAGATCGTGAGCCGTCAGACCTCACTTAGATACCCGTCAGTCGTGGGATCTGACAGGAGTTGCACGAGGGTTAAACCCTCACAAACAGAGCGAAAGTCCCGAAAGGCGTCGGGATATCGAGGCTTCGGAATTCGGGATATCGGAAGTCTCGAGAACAGGAGATCGGGTCACTTCATAGTGAAAACCCCGAATTTGATCTGAGCCGTCCATTCATTAGGACATGTGGCGGAGATCAAGAACCCGTCGGTATTTCGACTACTAGGGTTTCAAGTTGACAGAGAAATTTTGACATCGGGGAATCACAAGTCACGAAATCCCGAACTGAATCAGGACCGTTCGTTTGTTGGGACACGTGGCGGCGATCAAGAGTTCGTCGACATTTCGCATGTCAGGACTTCGGGGATCAAGAGGACAGGATGCGGAGAACTTCGGCATTTGATTTCGTGAAATCGCGAAATGATTGAGGACCATCCATCATAGGAGGACGCGTGGCGGAAATCCAAGAGTTCGGGGAAAATCCTGATAGGAAAGTCCAACGACTTATCGGGGTTCAGCATTTCGCAAATCCTGAAGATAGGAGACCCGTGCATTTCGGGAACGAAAGTTCCGAAATCACGAAAAGGTGGAAAGCCCAGAAAAGAATAGCAGTACGGGATATCGAGATTCAGGAATTCAGAGTTTGTGGTGACATGAGGTTTTTGGCATCGAGAGTCTCGAACTCCCAATAAGCGAAAATCGCGCTGACCGTTGGATCGAGCGGGGAATCACAACCGTCGATTTATTTTGGTGACCGAACATCGGAGTTTTGGTAATGAGGGAATCAATATTTCGGAGGTCGAGGGGATGAGTTGCATGACATTGCGACTCCCGAAATCGCGAGAAGGAGAAAGGTGAGATAGAAAGAGGAAAGGCCAAGTGTCATAATTTCGGGTTTCGGGGGTCTGAGAGACAAGACACTTGGCCACAGGACTCGCGAAAACGCGAAGCCCGATCTTCCGAAGTATAAGGGGAAAATCTCTCAAGGTCGTTTGTGGGTGCAGATTTCCCAAAAGGGAAATAGAAGGGCCAGTCGAGCACTTTGGGCCAGAAGAGAGGAAAAGATCCTGCGTGGATCCTGATCTGCGGATCTAGGAGAAGGGGGTCTACGTCAAGTGTGGTATCAGAGCACATAAAGGTTTCTTTGCTTTCTGTAGCAAGGAAAAGGAAGATTCACCATGCCGCCAAGAAGAAGGGACAGGCAAACACCTGACCCTCCAGAGGAAAGGGAAATACCAAGAAGAAGAGGTAGGCAGATGCTTGACCCAGCCATGGCAAGAGAAATGCATGATTTACGCGCTAGACTTGAGGACATGGAGACAACAGAGAGGTGCACAGTCGGTGCTGGGGATCTTAGTGATTCCGAAAGTGAAAATAAAGTTGAACATGAAGAAGAAGAAATTTCAGCGGAAGATGCCACAAATGAACGCTTGATTAGAGCTGTCGCAAGGATGGGTGCCAGGGAAAAAATGGACATCCCAGTTTATGAGGGAAACCTGGATGCTGAAGAGCTTCTAGACTGGATTAGAGCTCTGGACACTTATTTTGTCTATGAAGATGTCGAGGAAGACAAGAAGGTCAGACATGTTGTCACACGATTGAAAGGACATGCAACATTGTGGTGGGATGAACTACAAGCTGACAGACGCTACAAAGGCAAGCAGAAAATCAAGAGTTGGGATAGGATGATTGCGAAGATGAAGGCAAAATTCATTCCCAGGGATTACCAGATTACTCTGTTTCAAAGAATGCAAAATTTGAGACAGAAGCTGATGACAGTGAAGGAATATACTGAAGAATTCTACAGGCTGAACATCAGGGCAGGTCATCGGGAAAGCGATGATGAAAAGGTTGCCAGGTACATGAATGGCCTGAGATACGACATTCAGGATGAGATGAGCAGGATGACCATCCGAACGGTGGAAGATGCTTATCAGATGGCTCTAAAAGCTGAAGAGAAGTTGAGCCGAAAACAAGGTCAGAGAGGCTGAGGCAGAATTCAAGCCAGAGGCAAATCAGTTGCCCAAGATAGAAATCAGAAACACAAAGAAGACGGGAAGGAACCTTAGACTCAGACTGAGAGAGGTGGAAGTTCGTAGAGAGGGCAGTATACCAAACAGAGAAGGCAATATGCTGATCAGAAAGGAGAGTATGTTGATAACAACATTTTTCCTCGTACTAGAGGTAGAGGAAGATGAAGAGGTGGAGTGATAAAATGCTTCACATGCAGAAAGGTCGGACACAAATCTTATGAATGTCCAGATAAGAAGAAAGAAGGTGGTGAGACTCACATTGCCGAAGCGCAGAGGCAGAATGTTGAGGCAGAAGATGCTGAAGGCAGAAGATTGCTGAGGATGTGAAAAGTTCTCTTAACACCAGAGAAGGAGGTGGAAAATCCATACAAAGGAACATACTTTTTCGGACTTCTTGCAAAACCAAGGATAGGGTATGCAAGGTCATTGTGGACAGTGGGAGCACATATAATCTCGTTTCTACACAGATGGTAGAAAAGTTGGAGCTGGAGACGATTTAACATCCAAGTCCATATAGAGTTTCATGGCTACAAAAAGGACATCAGGTAAATGTCACTAAACAATGTTTAGTTGAATTTAAGATAGGAGGATATAATGATAAGATACTCTGTGATGTTATTCCCATGGATGTTTGTCATCTATTGTTGGATAGACCGTGACAATATGACATAAATGTGATTCACGATGGGAGAAAGAACACATACACCCTAGAGAAGAATGGGAGAACTCACATGTTGCTGCCAATCAAAGATAAGGAGGTGAAACCTGAAGTAAGAAACACTGTACTTCTCATGAGTGGGAAGGAACTTCTTACAGAGGTTAAGAAGAAGGAGGAATCAGAATTCATTGTGGTCGGGAAGCCAAAGATTGTTTTAACCAGTACAAGGGTAGATGATTTACCAGAAGAGGTTCAGGAATTGCTGGAAGGGTTTGCTGACATAGTAGTGGGCGAACTACCTCGTTCGTTGCCACCGATCAGGAGTGTGAGTCATCATATTGATCTCATACCTGGAGCTAGTTTGCCAAACAAAGTAGCGTACAGATTAACGCCATAGGAGAATGAAGAGGTCAAAAGACAAGTCCAGGATTTGTTGGACAAAGGGTTGGTTAGAGAAAGCTTGAGTCCATGTGTTGTTCCGACAATGCTCAATCCAAAGAAAGACGGAGGCTGGAGGATGTGTACTGACTCGAGGGAAATTAACAAGATAACCATCAGGTACATATTTCCATTGCCAAGGATGGACGATCTGACGGATAGCTTAAGTGGAGCAATTTTTTTTTCGAAGATTGATTTGAAAAGTGGATATCACCAGATTCGTATGAGAGAAGGTGATGAATGGAAGACAACCTTCAAGACTAACGAGGGGTTGTATGAATGGCTTGTTATGTCGTTTGTCTTAACGAACGCGCCAAGTACCTTCATGAGGTTGATGAACGAAGTCCTGAAGGAGTCCATCGAAAAATTTGTCATTGTGTATCTGGATGACATACTGATTTTCAGTAAAACAGAGGCAGAGCATCTAAAACACTTAACTACAGTGATGAAGAGATTACATCAAGAGAAGCTACTGATAAACATGAAGAAATCCTCATTCATGAAGAAAAAGCTCATTTATTTGGGTTTTGTTTTTTTCTGTAGATAAATTGAGGATGGATCCAGATAAAGTGGAGGTGATCAAGAATTGGCCATCACCGAAGAGTATATTTGAGGTGAGAAGTTTTCACGGATTGGCTAGTTTCTACCGAAAGTTCATCAGGAATTTCAGTGGAATTAGTGCACTGATGATGGACACAGTGAAGAAGAGACATAAGTCTTTTCACTAGACAAAAGAGGTTGAGAAAAGCTTCAATTTGTTGAAGAAGAAAATTACGGAACAACCAATTTTGGTGTTGCCGGATTTCAAAAAGACATTTCAAGTAAAATGTGATGCAAGTGGGTTTGCAATAGGGGCAGTCTTGAGTCAAGAAGATAGGCCGATATCATACTTCAGTGAGAAGATGAATGAAGCCAAGATAAAATACTCCACGTGTGATAAGGAATTCTATGCTATTATACAGACATTGAAAAAATGGAGACATTACTTAATCCCGAAGGAGTTTGTCTTGTATAGTGATAATCGTGCATTACAATTTGTGACTCAACAAGAGAAGTTGAATCAAAGACATGTTAAATGGGTTGAATACATGCAGAACTTTACTTTTGTAATTAAGCATATTTCTGGAACTGCTAACAAGGTTGTTGATGCTTTGAGCAGGAAATGTTTGTTGTTGCAGGAGTTCAGAGTTAAAACACTGGGTTTTGATGATCTCAGGGACATGTACAGAGATGATCCAGATTTTAAGGAGGCATATGAAGCAACTGAGAATCAAATTCTCAGGGACATAAGTCAATGGACAGAATACATGATCCAAGAAAGATTATTGTTTAAGGGTAATCAACTTTGTATTCCAAAATGCTCCATGAGGGAGAATTTGTTGAAGGAGAAACATAGTGGAGGATTGGCCGGACATTTGATTTTGATTTGATTCTGGCACATCTAAGAAAGGATTGGCCGAACATTTGATTGAGCAGAGGTTAGGTGATTTGATTCTGGCACATCTGAGAAAGGAAAGGTTCCTGAAGGGGACATATAACAAACTGAATATGAAGAAGATCAGACCATGTAAGGTCTTGAAGAAATTTGGGGCAAATGCTTATGAGATTGAATTACCCGATGGGATCAGAATTTCTCCGCTATTCGATGTCTCAGATTTGTACCCATACAAAGCTGAGGAAGCAGGAACAAGTGATGAACAACCAGAGGTCCAGTGGACAAAACAGGTGCCTGTTGCAGAGAAGCCACAGATGGAAAGCATACTAGACAAAAGAGTTAGCAAGAATACCAGAAGAAAGAAATACTTTGAATACTTGGTCAAGTGGAAAGGACATCCAGTTGAATATGCCAGCTGGAATAATGAAGCAGATATTCAGAAGCATGGACAGACCGTGGGAGAGCTCATGTACATGAGCCCATGAAAATTTTCAAGCAAGGGAGTATGATGCAGGAGCATTGCCAATGTCAAGCGAGCGTGGGGCAAGCACCAACATATTTTGGGCACATGATGAATTGTTCAAAAACTTTTGAAGATGGATGCGCCAAACGTAAATGTAATAGTTAAGGAGAGGCATACTTATAGATTGTAATCAAACCTTGAGCGACCCGCTCTTTTCTGAAGGACTAAGAAGGCATTTATGTTAGTAGGTAGCTTTGAATTCTCAGATGAGACAGTTTTAGGAGCGGAGGGAAAACATATATAGACACCCTCATTGTATTATTGTATGATAGTGAAGAACATTACCAAGAGAAGAGCATACAGAGCTGGAGCAGAGAAACTATGTTTGAAAAACACCCATGTACAACGATTTGAATTAATAGAAAGAGCTTCGATTCAAATTCATGGTGTCGTATTTGTTCTCTGTGTATGCATTGTGAATGTTATGCTCATGATGTTTATTCCTTGTTATACATTTGCTTTGATGTGTGAATGTATGATTTCATGTTAATGTCTGAAATCTGAAGAGAGGGAGGATAGAGAATGAGTTTCAATTGCTTCTCTGCCTGAGCAAGATTTTTCCTGCAAGGAGTGCAATGAAATCGTCTGCAAGGTGTGCATTGACGGAGGTCAGAGTTTGTCTCTGCAAGCTCAGGAGAGATAACACGGTTCTCATTCTCGCATAAGTGTAAGTTAGGCACAGGAGCCGTGCAAAGTGTGCACAGGCCGAGTGAAGTTTTAGGGGCTTGTAACCTGAATGACTTGTTGAGAGACTGTTGCTGCAGGGAGTGCGTAGAGTTGAAAGGAGTTCAACACTTGAAAGTGTTTGAAGGTCCGCCGCAAGGAGTGCCAGCAGGAGTTTTTTTGAAAGACTTGAAGTCGGGAAAAACCTCAGGAGGGATCGAACCTTCGAAGTCATCGAAGGGAAGCAAGAGGTTAAGTGCCTTGAAGAATTGAAAGGAGGTGCAGTGACATCGTGTTGCAGGAGGACAAGTTCCACGCAGAGAAATATTTTTTTTAAATTTCGCGGAAGTTCTCAAGGGAAGAGACGGACGGTCGAAATTCTCTATAGGGAATTTGCGAAGTCTCGCCAGCCGTCCGATCTAACATAGAAGCAAGGGGGTTACGACTGTTTCCAAAGTTTCAAGCTCAGGAGATCGTGAGCCATCAGACCTCACTTAGATACTCGTCAGTCGTGGGATATGATAGGAGTTTCATGGGGGTTAAACCCTCACAAACAGAGCAAAAGTCCCGAAAGGCGTCGGGATATTGGGGCTTTGGAATTTGGGATATCGGAAGTCTCGAGAATAGGAGATCGGGTCACTTCATAGTGAAAACCCCAAATTTGATCTGAGTCGTCCATTCATTAGGACACGTGGCAGAGATCAAGAACCCGTCGGTATTTTGACTACCGGGGTTTCAAGTTGACAGAGAAATTGTGACATCGGGGAATCGCAAGTCACGAAATCCCGAACTGAATCAGGACCATCCGTCTATTGGAACATGTGGCAACGATCAAGAGTCCATTGGCATTTCGCATGTTGGGACTTCGGGGATCAAGAGGACAGGATGCAAAGCACTTCGACATTTGATTTCGCGAAATCGCGAAAATATTGAGGATCGTCCATCATAGGAGGACGCGTGGCGGAAATTCAAGAGTTCGGGGAAAATCTAGATAGGAAAGTCCATCGGCTTATCGGGGTTCGACATTTCGCAAATCCTGAAGATAGGAGACCCATGCATTTTGGGAATGGAAGTTCCAAAATCGCGAAAATGTTTAAATACCAGAAAAGAATAGCAGTACGAGATATCGGGATTCGGGAATTCAGAGTCTGTGGTGACATGAGGTTTTTGTCATCGAGAGTCTCAAACTCCCGATAAGCGAAAATCGCGCTGACCGTTGGATCGAGCGGGGAATCACAGCCGTCGATTTCTTTTGGTGACCGAACATCGGAGTTTCGGTAATGAGGGAATCGGGATTTCGGAGGTTGAGGGGATGAGTTGCATGACATTGCGACTCCCGAAATCGCGATAAGGAGAAAGGTGAGATAGAAAGAGGAAAGGCCAAGTGTCATAATTTCGGGTTTCGGGGGTCTGAGAGACAAGACACTCGGCCACAGGACTTGCGAAAACACGTAGTCTGATCTTCCAAAGTATAAGGGGAAAATCTCTCAAGGTCGTTTGTGGGTGCAGATTTCCCTAAAGGGAAATAGAAGGGCCAGTCGAGCACTTTGGGCTAGAAGAGAGGAAAAGATCCTGCGTGGATCCTGATCTGTGGATCTAGGAGAAGGGGGTCTGTGTCAATTTGTAAGCATGAGGGCATTTGTTGTAGGCATTTATGCCATTAGATATTCATGAAAGTTGTGATACCAGATTGCTTTTCTCTTGTTCCATTCTTTCTTGTCATCTTGCTTGCGTAATATTTATAGACTTTGAAGATCAAAATATGCCTTTGGTTAATGGATTCATGAGCTGCAAATGATTTGTGGTAATTTCCTGTTAATCATTGATTATTGTTCAAGCACTCTTTTATATATTTTTCAGAAAAGATCTATGTTAAGTGGTTATTCTTCTTTTTGTTTACATTCTATTCTTCTATCCATCCTTGCATAAGGTTTTTGTTTGGTAGGTAGCCTGATTGTCTTTGATCAACATAATGTTATGACTCCATACCCAATAAAATGTATTTGAAAGCAATATGTTTCCCTCCCTTTTACTCTTCTCTTTCTGATCTACCAAGTATAACATGTTTTAATCATTTAAATCAAATGGGTAGTGGGCTTATCCTCTAGAAGTCTGAGGGTGACTCTCAATGCTAACAAAATGGTGGAAAGGTTTTGCCAAAACCCTAACAAAAACCTTGGATCCAAGAGCATATCAATAAGAGATCAAGACATAATGTTAAAGTGAAGGGCTGCCCCTCCTTTTATTCTTCCTCTAAGCCTTCTAGATCTTTCCATTTCTTAACCAAATCAAACTTCACCCTTATTCCTCCTTTAAGTAGTACTTAAACATTAAAAAATATTTTTTATTGTTTAAGTGATCAATAATTTATTTTTATTTAATGTCACTCTTCCTTAATTTCTCATGGTATGACACTATCCTAATATGTGTCCATCTTTTCTTGCAAATGGAGATGAAACATTTATAACATCATTTAGAGTTTTGTAGTGAGAGTCTATGTATTCATAGTAGTGAATCATCTAGCTTATATCAACCACAGTTAACAGAGGTGACAACAAGCCCTGTTTTCGAGCAAGCAAATGAGTTTGAGATTGCATGGAGTGTGGGTTTTGTTGTCTCTGAAATTAGGTTTGATAAATAGCTTTTTATCGGGCACCTTTACTTCCATTGCAGATTGGGAGCATCCAACAAACATGGAGCAAAGTCATCAGTTGCCTTCACTCCATGCCCCTTAGATGCAGAATTTATAATCGAGACAAGCTCGTGAAAGCAAAGTCAATAGTTGACTTCGCTCCATGCCCCTTGGATTCAAAATTTATAATCAAGATAAGCTTGTGGCTTTTTACCTTGGCCTTAGCCATTTTAAAGAACCTAACATAGTGTCATAGCCATCACCAATGTTCAATTTCACAAGACAAAAAAATATGATAGCTCATAGTTTAATAAAGAGGTTGTTTAATTGTTCTAGGTTTTGATCATTTTCCAAAATACGACGAAAAATCTGGAAAATCACAAGTTTTTGTTGTTTAATTGTATTTCTGAATAATAAATTTAGTGTGCTATAAACATCTTGAAACATTTGAATTATACATAATTAATCACTGAAATATGTAGATCCACAATTTTTTTATGGAATTTTTAGTAAAAATAAACAAAGAATATCCCCAAAAAAAACCAAAACCTATAACAATTAGACTAAAGCTTTAATAAATAATAGATACTCTAGACTTAATAAAGACTTAATAGGATGAAGAAAAGCTTACTAAACTTTACTCGTATGACTCATCATTTTTATATTAAAACTTTTTAAAAAATATTAATGTTAGGATGTTGTTTAGTCATACTTAAACTAAACTTTAATTTAATTAATAATTTGTTTATTTGTTTTAACATTGAAAAAGGTTGGAGAAAAGCTTTCAAGTATTTTGAATTTTCTTAATTTCAGAAAAAAGCTTTCAAGTATTTTGAATTTTCTTAATTTCAGAAAAAAGCTTTCAAGTATTTTGAATTTTCTTAATTTCAGAAAAACCTTTAACTTCAATGTTAGAGGATTGAGATGTATCTGAAAAGATCTTCAATGTTAAGAATGTAGATGTATCTGGCAAAAAAACATCCACTTGAATGTTGAGAATGGAGATGTATCAAGAAAAGAAACAGATAATTGAAGTGCAGGGTTCCGTCCCGTGGCAATGCAAAACTCGCTTCTAGACGTAGAAGTGGGCAACGCTTTGCGGCCACGTAGCAGTGCTTATCCATTAAAAAGTAGTTAACAGAGAAATAAAGTATAAGGAAGTTGATTCCACACGACTCTCAGAGTATTTTATTCGAACAAGCAAAACCCGGTCAGCTCCTGAATTCTCCCACTTGGCCCTGTCAAACCCTATAATGAATCTTAGACTAAGACTAAGGAGAAGGATACCCCGCCGACCTTAATCTTGCGTAACGCCTTGGACAACCATGTTAATAATTTTTATTGCAGCAAGTCGATAAGCGGATATATCTAATTATTTTTTAATCGAGTAGAAATTTTCTCTAAATTTCACTTAATTATTTGTAGAGTTTTGACAGTAAAACTTTTTAGCAATTATAGTAATTAATTAATCAAAATTAAAGTGGAGGCGGCAGCATAGTTTCATTTGATATCATCTGAATTGGGATTGATTGATTGATGATTGACTAGTTACTAAGGAATCAATGTTACATTATGAAATATAGATAATAATGGAACCATTTCAACCTTTAACATGGTGGCAATATCTCATCATTTTCATTATTATCTAATAATAATAATAATAATAATTTATTTTTAAAAACACCAAATTAAATACATGAAACTTCATTTATAATAATATATATAAATATAAATTTATAAAAATAATATTTTATTACTTATACTATTTTCAAATTTTATTGTAATATTTTTCAGAAGTCTTAAATATATTATTTTTAATTTAATAATAGAGGTTAATAATTGAAATTTGAATTTGGTTAAAAAATACTAATTTGTTGTCATAATTAACCTAGTTATATTGAATTAATTAAAGTTACACTAAATTAATTAAAATTTTATAATATAAAATAATAATATTTAATTAATTAAAAGTTTTAATAATATAACATAATAATTTATAAAATATATTTTAATAAAATAAAATATATTTCAATAATTCATATGTATGTAAATGTGTTATATTTATAATATTTTAAAATAATTAATTTAAAAAAATCGATAATAATAATCTAACCTAAATTCATTTTCACCTTGTTCACAGCTATCCTTATACAGTGGAGGCTTTTAATTATGTCTCGATCAAGTTCAACCAGCGGGGAACTTGGACGCATCACGGGTAGCATGCAGGCTTGGTTGGAAGATAAGTTGGTAAAACATTTTGAAGCTCTCCCTTGTGTTGTGGTTAGTAGAAGCAAGCAATAGCAGCATTTTAAAGAATATTTTATTCCGCAGATATGATGTGGGTGTTTCATATATTATTAATTTAATGAAGGAATTTATGGTAAAAATTAAGGGAAAAAACCTTAGGATTCTGATCATACGAAATCACTTGGACATTCCATGGGGCTGCTTCTATGCGGCTAGCCATATAAAATAACTTCTAGTTTAATTTTCTCATATAAAAAAGTTTTTATTTCATTAAGAATATCCCAATGACTAAGTACTTAATTTTCAATAACAAGATTTAAAGTTTAATGAAAACTCTCGGTTATTCAACTAAGTCTTAAATAAATGATTGAGATATTACTTCACAAAATAAAGATTTTATTAAAAATACTATCATACATAAATTTAAGAAGACATTGTAGTTCTATAAAGAACTATGAATAAGAGAAAATTAAAATACTGCAAGGTATTGATAAATCCTAGTTTATCTTAGATCTACAATGCATAGTTAAACTTTGCGCAACATAATTACAAATACTATGCACCACAAAACTTTGTGGCTGAACTCTCAAGACTTACCGTGTAGTTCACAGACTGCACAATTTACTGCACGTTGTGATAGTAACACCAAATAAGCCAATTTCTTGACACAAAGTCAACACTATGCTATACTTAGCATATAAACTCAGAAATACTCATGAATTTATCAACACAAAATACTTGATACATATTAAGAACTTCGACGTTGCACACTAATACAAAATAAAATAACTTGACGAGCTTCTGCTCCAAATGACTTCTGAACAACTTTTGCAACTTACAAACATAGAGCTTGACCTCTGAGACTTCTTTGATTCCTCACAGTTGTTGCTACTTGCTAACTCACAACTCCGTTCTCTCTACTTATCTATGTTGACTACCTACAGACTCGGACATATAAAGATGAAGACTAAAACTTCATGTAGAAGTAAAACTGACTCAAACAATTAAGATGATAATAAATTTTGACTGACTTCTATCCACTTAACAAGCTCGAAAAAGATAAAAATCGGCTCATTAAATAACTCCCCTGCTTGTCGACTGACAAAACTGAGTTTGTGTAAACGTAGAGCTCACGAACTTGAGACTTGAAAACTAACTAACTGACTAATTCAAAGGAGACGTAAAGATCACCGACTTGTAATTAATATCTCCAACACTCCCCCTTAATTATAAGTAGGTGAGTTTACAAAATACAAAATTTACATCAAAAATTTGAATTTACATGTATTGTTAAACATCTGTTACTGCACCGACTCCTAGACAACTGCACAATTTCTGAAATGCATCTCTTGCCAAAGCTTTTGTGAAAATAACTGCGACTTGTTCTTTAGACCTACAAAATTCTAAACAAATTTCTTTGTTATTTACCAATTCTCTGATAAAATGATACCTTGTATCAATGTGCTTGGTTTTCTTGTGAAACACATGATTCTTTGATAACATCATGGCAGAATTGTTGTCACAAAACAATGTAGTTGGTTCCTGTTGTTCCTGCAACAAATATTTTAACATTCTTCTCATCCAAACTGCTTTAGAAGTTGCGCTTGTAGCTACAACGTACTCAGCTTCTGCTGAAGAAAGAGTCATAATGGGTTGCTTCCTTGATGCCCATGATACTATACCAGTTCCAAAATGAAATGTGTACCTAGATGTACTTTTCCTGTCATCTATGCTGCCTCCACAATCACTGTCTGTGTATCCAATAAGTCTGAAATCTTTTGAAGTAGAATACATAATGTCAAAAGCTTTTGTTCCATTCACATATCTTAGAATTCTTTTTCCTTCCTTCCAATGTGATTCTTTTGGAGTTTCCATGAACCTTGAAATCAGGCTCACTCCATACATAATATCATGCCTTGTTGTTGTCAGTTACATAAGACTTCCTACCATTCTTTTAAACAGTGTGGGATCCACTTTAGATCCTTCATCTTCTTTGCTTAACTTCAATTATGTTATAACAGGTGTTGGGGCTACCTTGGAATTTATCATATTGAATATTTTCAAAATTTCATGCGCATACTTAGATTGAGAAATAAATATACCAGCTTTGGATTTGTGAACTTCAATACCTAGAAAATATCTCATAAGCCCCAAATCATTCATTTCAAATTCATCCTTCATCACAGACTTAAATTCTTCTATGCCAAAATCACCTGTAAAAACCAAATCATATACATATAAGAAAACAATTAACATATTACCTTGTTGATTTCCTTTGATGCACAAAGTCGGCTCACATTCACTTCTCTGAAATCCATTATGTGTGAGGTAGGAATCTATGCGACTGTACCAAGCTCTGGGAGCTTGCTTTAACCCATACAATGCTTTCTTTAATCTATACACTTTGTTTTCTTGTCCTGCAATCTCATAGCCTTATGGTTGTTCCACATATACTTCTTCTTCCAAATGTACATTAAACAATGCTAACTTTACATCCATTTGATAAACATGCCACTTGTTCTACGAAGCAATGGCTAACACAATTCTCACTGTGTCCATGCTCCCAACTGGTGCAAATGTTTCATTGAAATCAATTCCAGGTTGTTGTGTAAAACCTCTTGCAACTAACCTTGCCTTGTGATTTTGCACATTTCCTTCTGCATCATGTTTGGTTTTATAAATCCATTTGACACTTATCACATCCTTGTCTACAGGTACATCTACCAATTTCCATTTATGATTGTTTCCTATGCATTTGATTTCTTCATCCATGGCTTGTGCCCATACATCATCTTTGACAACTTCTTCAAAATTTAATGGATCATCTATTTGTGAAAACAGAAAAAAAATTGAAAATGAATTTGTTGTGCCAACATTATAGATGTCGCGTAGACTTCTTGTCTTCATTAGTAACAAACTTGCTAATGTTGGATCTAGAGATGTAGAACTACTTGGATTGCTTTCTGCAGTTTGTTGCGCTCTAGGTGTGGACTGTGCACCTGTAGATCTCATTGGAGTAGTTTGTGTTGAGATTTGTATCATGGTTCCAGGAGTGGAAGGAACTACACACTGATTTGTGCATGGTGTTTGAACCACTTCTTCTTCTGTGTCATCATTCTCAATAGCATCAATAATTTTAACTATATTTTCTATACTTCCATCCCATTATTCATTCTCCACAAATTGAACATCGCGACTAATTATGACCTTCCTTGCAACAGGATCATACAGTTTGTATGATTTTGTATATTCAAAGTATCCAAAAAATATAAATTTATGTCCTTTGTTATCTAGCTTCTTTCTCAACTCATCTGGAACATGTGCGTATGCGACACAACCAAAAACTTTTAAGTGTGCTACATTATGCTTCATACATGTCTAGGCTTCCTGAGGAACTTTGTTCTTCACACTTTTTTTCGGACATATGTTCATGAAGTATACTGCAGTTGCTACTGCCTCAACCTAGTACTCATTTGACAAATGTTTGGTTGCTAACATACCGCATGCCATTTCCATGATGGTTCGATTCTTTCTCTCTGCGACACCATTCTGTTGTGGTGTATATCGCGTAGTGAATTGCTTGTAGATGCCATGAACTTTACAAAAGTTCTAAAACTCTCTTGAAATGTATTCACCTCCTCTTTCATTTCTTAGAACCTTGATGTAATAACCACTTTGCTTCTCTACAAGTGATTTAAACTGTTGAAAACAACCCAATGCGTCGTATTTGTGTTTTAAAAAATAAATCCACATTTTTCTTAAGAAATCATCAATAAATGTAAGAAAATAGGAACTTCCTCCTATAGATGATGTTTGCATTGGTCCACAAATATCTGAATGTACAATTTCCAATGGAGCTTTTTCTCTATATGACTTGCCAACTGGAAATGATTCTCTATGTTGCTTTCCAAAAATGCAGCCTTCACATATTCTTTCTCGTTTTTCAATCAATGGTAAACCTTTCACCATATCCTTTGTGTGTAGCAGCTTCAGACCTCCAAAGTTTAAATGTCTAAATATGAAATGCCATAGCCAGGAATAGCCTTGTGCTTCTGTTATAACAAGATTTGCCACACCATTGCAATCTTGCACAAAGGGCCTTTTTCCATTTCCCTATGCAGACTTGCCATCCCTTTTTGATGAATCCAGAGCTAAAAATAAATATTTTTCCACATATACGCGCCTTATCTACTATACAACACGTATATACGTAGGCTGCTCCACTACAGTCCACGTACATCGGGATTTGTGCCAGAAAATACAAAAATGAAGTTGGGTTTCCATGTCACGACAGGAGATCTCTAATCTTTGGCCTTCCATATACTGTAAAAGTTCCGACTCGGCCCTTCAGTTGCATTCTAAAGGCTATAAAAGAACGATTCCGAGCTATGGAAAAAAGGAGAAAGCATTCAACTTTAAGATTAAAGTTACTCTGGAGAAATTACTTTATATTGAGTCTGCATCCCTTTGTTCCTCAAGTCTGAACACAATGTTCACCCCCCAAGCTCTTTCCCTATTGTTGAGAGAACCTTATTGTCTCCTTTCTATGAGCTTGCCTTTGGTGGAGGATTGAAGTGGTGGAGGCCCAATTGGAAGTCTGTAATGTTTTCGCTTCTGTTGATCATTTATTAATAGAAATACTCCTTTCCCGTCCAATTGGTACTGTGCAAATATATGATTATTATCCATGGGCATGTTTTTTATGTTTATTAATGGATTATGCTATCCAATGTGCTAACCTCTTTATATTATCACTATATACTTGCTCTGCTTGTTTGTTGAGAACTTGTTGCAGGTTTAAAGCTTTGGGTCGAAGTGCTCAACGGTGGAACATCATCAAATGTTGGATCGAGGTAGGCCTCTTTCTTATCTTGCATATTAGTTTATATAGCATACGTTGGAATTGAGTTGATTTCTGCAGTCATACCTGTCTGTTGTGGTTTACCCTGGCCATAGAGAGTTTTTCCTTCGTAACAGAATTGGCGACTCCACTGGGAAGAGATCTTCTTTCTAAGGGTTGAAGTACTTTTTCTCCTTGCATTGCTCTTTTTCCTTTTTGTTTCTTGTCATACCACTGCTCGACAGATTTCGTTCACTCAGGGTCTGAGTCTTCAGCCTTTTGCCCTTGCCTGGCCTTGTTTTAAAGCTTGTACGTGCCTTTTGCCTGGACAGTCGCGTACATACGCGTGCTATCTCATTGCAAGCTACGCATATACGTACTGTTTCCCTGAAAAATCGCGTATACCACTTTTCCTTGCCTGTTTGCTTGGTTTTGTGATTGCTGGGGGGGATTTTATAGTTGTTGAGCCTTCTTAGGTCTCTATAGTGCTTGTTAAGTTTCTCTGGGATGACATGAAACTGTTTGGAGTTGAATTTTTGGGTGGAGTCTTTCTCATTGTTTTTCATTTTTGATTTGTCCTTGAGCTCTGGGTTGTATTCTTGGATGCTTGGTATTTTTCTTGAGTTATTTCGTTTATACACAATAGAATTTATACATCGGGTTGTTTATCAGTCCATGCATTTTCTTTTTAGTATATTGAAAATACAAAAAAAATAGGCATTTTACATTTCTTGGCATTTTTGTCTTTTGAATCTTTATCATTAGCTTAGTGCATTTAGTGAAAGATTGAATTTTACTTCTGAATTGCAGAGTTGAAATTGAAAATTGCATCGTTTTTATTAACATATCATTCATTGAAAAATTTAAAGTTACACTTTGCATTATATTCATATTTATTTTCTTGCAGAGTCATAACATCATGAGTTTCACTTCCATACCTTTTTGAGTAATCACGGCCAATAAAATTTATGCTTTAAATTAAAATTGATTAGTTACGATTTTATTTTTTAGGGTGCACAAACTAGTCTAGGATTTAGTGCCTTGGAATAGGATTTTGTGAGTAAACTTCTCCAAGGCAATTAAATCAACATATGTGTTTGAGACAGGGAGTTGAGAAGTCCATTGTATAATTGGTAAGATCAGGAGGCTCCGCTCACACCAGAGTTAATCATGAGGTTGCACGAAGTTAGTTCAAGGGATAACCCCCGGATACTCGCCTAGCGTCAGAGATATTTCTATGGATTTATTCATATTTGGGGATCTTGCTAGTACCCTTACCTCTGTGAGAGGCGGTGCTTTCAAGGTTTCGGGCTTTGCTACCCTGCCCATATGGTAATCCAGACTTACAACTGCTCGCCTGTGCATCGGTTATACAATGGTTTATTAGTTGCTTGACTTAGGTATCTCATAGGTTACTTGCAGGGGTTATTCTGCTTTTATCCTGGGTCAGATAGGGGTCGGAAAACACACAACCTTTATGGAGGATTACCTCTCCGGGGGGATCTGACTGATTGGTTGTTAATCCCACAAGGGTCCCTATAACTGATCTGTTACCTCCAAACTTTAGCAGGGAGTCTTAGGTCCCTCTTGGACGAGACATACATTCTTTAGTGAGGGAGGCCACTCAGCCACTTTAGCTCATTTGCATGCATATTGGTCGTTTGAATTTTTGTATGCTCTTTGACTACTAGTCAGCCTTAGGATATTTTATTTTGTAGAGTCATAAGTCGTCGTGGAGTTGGACCAACACCCCCGCCGGTTTCGTCGGTTGTTACAGTTACCACCGGATTTCGAGTTCTTGCCTTCTAAAAGGCATAGAGTTATTAGGCGTGGTACACACATATCCACCTTTCAAACTTGTGGTTCCACAAGGATGAGTACTGAATCTAGTCTTCAGAACACTAGGAGCTCTTCAACTCCCATACCTACTATAGTTAATGGCATCCCTTCGAATTCTGCAACCACTACAGTTGCAGTGCCGGAGGCTTATACCAGTACTATGGATCGACCTATAGTTAATGCTTCATCTCTTGACTCAAACCCTTTTGGGGGTCTTGGTCATTCACTAGGCTACAATGTTCAGTCCATCCCTCTAGCTTCTAGTCCTTCTTCTTATGGTATGCCTAACTTCACTTCACAGTTTTTGACTGCCATCCTAGCTGCTGGCCCTAATTCTAGCATTGGACTCAGGTGCTCTACACCTCCTTACACTCCATTTCTGTTTGGTGGTTCTCATATCCCTCAAGCGAATCCTAATGTAGGAAGTGTCCTTGCTCTTAACCTTGGGTCTAATCCTTTTACGGCTGGATGGAATAACCAAGATGGTGGATAAGTTTCGCCCCATATCCCTACCTCCTCGGTGCTGATTTCGACCAATAATTTTGGTATGACGAATCCACTTCAATCTTTCGAGTTCCTGCCCGGAGGAGGTCAACCTTACCCTTTGGGAAACCCCCAACCCGGATCCAATCCGGTTGTGGGAAACGTTCATAACCCCCAACCTGGATCTTACTCGGTTGGGGGCAATTTTTATAATCCTCAACGAAACATTCCTGTTGGAATGATGCCCAACCCATCTTATACGAATCAACCCGGAGGAGGGCCTTATAATCCTGAAAAGGGCTATGGTTCTTACCAGAATCCTGGATGGGTTGCAGTTCCGCACTCACAATCTTTCACGGGAGGTTGGGGCCAGATGTCGCAACCCCGTCTCCCTTTTCTGGCCATGCTTAATCTGCCAGATTTGTCTAAGTTAATGAACGACCCAGTGAGTCATGATCCCACATGCCCCCCCATCCCCACCATACTTCCTTCGAACATCCCAAAGTTTGAAGGAAAGAATGGAGAGCACCCTGGTGATCACGTCACTACCTTTCACCTTTGGTGCTCATCAAATTCCCTTAATGGCGATTCTATTAGATTACGATTGTTTCAACGCACTCTCATTGGAGTTGTTGCGCAATGGTATATTGAGATACCTAGGGGGACATATGGGTCATTTAATCAGTTGGTGATGGTCTTGTTTAACCACTCATTATGATGATGACCTCGAACTTTTTTCGACTTTACGCCAGGACACCACCACTCATATCTCAAATCATATCCAGGAGTGGCGTAGAAAAAAGAGGTTGATTAAGACCCCTATACACCTGACCTTTCTCTTAGAATGGTTCCTAAAGTCTTTTCACCCTCCTATCTCGAAGGACGTTGCTACTTCCGGGGTCACCACTGAGGAAGAAGCTATGTTTAGAGCCTAGCAGTTATATTTGATATATGCTCAGTCTTGGATGTTATATCACCTTCTTCCAGAAGCACCGCGGTCAAGTTACGACTCTAGGCAAAAACCCAGACCTCATGCTAATGGCATTGTAGGATCCACCAATGTAAAGTCCGCAGACTCGGCGACGAGCCACTTGAAGACTTTGTCTCTAAACCAGTCTACTAGAGGACCAACTTCATCTGTGTCCTCCAACCCCACTCAGTCGGCGAATGTACATTCTGTGCAATCGTCGAAAAACCCAAATTGTGACCAGCAACCATATGGGAATAAAAGGAAAGGTCGAAACAATCGTAAGGGTGGGAAAAATGGTAATAAACCCAAGGACAAAGATAGTAATGGGAAGCATAATGATAACACTGGAGAGGGCAAGAAAGAGAAAAGTAATGTGAAGTTTCCTTGTAAACTTTGTACCGATGAACACCTTACGCATTTATGCCCCAAACTCGTGGAGGCTGTGAGGCTTTTGAATCTACCACCCGCTGTGCTGACGAATTCATTCCCATATAACCAACACTTAGCCTCGAGCTCTTCGAATGTCGGAAATGCGACCAGTGGGAGTCAAAACCAACCATCAAAATATGGAGACCGTGTATGTATCAATATGGTCGATGTGAAAATCAATGTAGCCACTCGATCTCGAGATTATAACTCTTCGAAAGCTAAATCTAGTCTAGAAGTTCCCCCTCCCCCTCCGGAGACGAACTTACAGATTGAGAAACCAGAGCCACCGCCTCGTATTCCAAAAGGAGTACTCAAGTGCTCTACCCATAACCTTAATGCTAGAGCCACCCATAACTACTCTATTGTTGAGGACCTGGGCCAAACCCCTTGTGCGATGTCGGCTTTGGAGGTACTCCAGACGTGTCCTTCAAAGAGAAATGCCTTAATCTCTACTATAGGAGCTCTAGAATCCAGTGGCTCAAAAGTTATCAAGTTTGATGTCACGGATGTGAAGCCTCGCTTACCTTACCATGTGGCTTTCCAAATCCACGTGGATTATTCCAAGTATACGATTAAACGTGCGGTTGTTGATGAAGGTGATGCCACCTACGTGATATCCCTGCTCTATTGGAAAGCTCTCGGTTCTTCGACCCTTTCCAAGTCATCGAACATGTTGACTGCATTTGACAGTCATTCCTTCTTCCCTCACAGTATTCTCCCTGCCTTTCCAGTTCAGTTAGATGGGAAGACGGTAGAGGTGGAGGTAGAGGTAGTTGATGCACCTCTTGATTATAACCTATTACTAGGTCGCAATTGGACCTATGCTATGGTCATTGTTGTATTGTCCGTCTTCCGTACACTTTGTTTTCCTCATCAAGGGAAGATCGTGACCATTGACTAGTTATCCTTTGCGTACTCTAGTCCTAATGCATCTGCCAGACCGTCGATCCTCGTGATCGACAATTCTTAGCCGACAACTGAGAATATCGGTGTCAGAATGTATTCTTCCCTTATGGTTACTTTCGACTTCTCAGCACTGAATCACCACGTTTACGCCATGTCTAGTAGGCCTGCTTCAACAAAAAGGTCCATTCCTTTCTGAACTTCCTATTTTTGTGATCCATGGACCCTACCTTCCCCGACTTTGTCGTATGAAGGTCAGTCACATACTGGCATGGCCATGCCACTATCGACAACAGAGATTGCGTATCAAGATGTTCTTGACTCTTCCACTGATATCGATCCTGTTACCTCACCGATGGACAAGGAGGATCCTGTTCTTAGGCCTGTATGGGCCACCTCGTTGTCTTGTTCGCATGATTTATTGGATGAGACTTTGCCTTCGGATGAAGCCATCCTCTAAGCCATGAATGGTTCCGAGAGACCTTGGGATGATATGCATCATCGATCTTATTTTCTCCCAAGTCTTGAAACAATCGAGCAAGATGACTTTCGATCTACTTTGAGTGAGATAGTCGGTCATGTCGTAGTTCCACTTGATACGCACGACATTTATGCCGAAGGAAACATGGCAAGTATTTCTCCTACCATCACGGTCGATATGTCTCGTACCCCTGGCAAGGTTGAAAATGTAAATATAGGTGCGTATTGTTTGCCAGAAGAAATTTTGATCTACACCGAACTCTTCAAAGAATTTCGAGATGTATTTGCTTGGTTATATGAAGAGATGCCAGGGATCGACCCTCGTATTGTCGAACATGATATTATAACTTATCCAGATGCTAAACCTGTTCGACAACGTCTTAGAGCTGTAAATCCTAGGAAGGCCCCTGCTATTAAGGCAGAGGTGGAGAAGCTACTTAATGATGGCTTCATCTACACAGTTCCTTTGACTGAATGGGTATCCAACCCCATTCATGTGAATAAAAAGCAAGGAACCATCCATGTATGTATGGAATTTCGCGACCTGAACAAGGCTTGTCCTAAAGATAACTTCCCCACACCTTTCATCGATCAAGTTCTTGATGAGTGTGGGGGAAGCAAGATATTTTCTTTTATGGACGAATTTTTAAGGTATAACCAAATCCGGACCAACACAAGACGGAATTTATTTGTCCTTGGGGTACTTTTGCATACCGGAAAATGCCTTTCGGCCTTGAAAACACCGGAGCAACCTTCTAATGTGCCATGACTTTCACTTTTCACGATCTTAAACACATAGTCAAATCCTACCTTGATGATATTGTTGCTCACTCTCGCAAGAGAGTGGTTCATGTTACACACCTTCGACTTGTTTTTGAAAGATGTCGTTACTATAGAATCCGGTTGAACCCTCACAAATGCATCTTTTGTGTTGAGTCCGGTCGTCTTTTGGGATTTTTAGTTTTCAAGACCGGGATCATGGTAGATCCTCTTAAGGTTGAGGCAATACTTCAATTGCCTCCCCCGCGCATGATTAGACAACTTTAAGTTTTACAGGGGAAAGCTAACTTTCTACGTCGGTTCATAGTGAATTATGCCAATATCACTAAGGGTTTCATGCGCTTCTTGAAGAAAGACACCCATTTTATCTGGGATGAGCGAGCCTAGGAGTCTTTCGATGCTTTGAAGAAAGCCTTGGTACTGACCCCTCTACTGAAGTATCCTGATTACAATAGAGATTACTTGTTGTATATCGCCGCGTATGAAGAGACGATTGGTATGGTTCTAGTTCAGGAGGATGATGAGCTCCATGACCACGTCATCTACTATCTTAGTCGAAATTTAGTTGGTCCTGAGCTTAATTACTCTCACGTTGAAAAGTTGGCTTTGGTTGTCGTTCACACAGTCCAATGCTTACGTCACTATATATTACTTTGCAAGACTACGGTGGTTGCCAATGTCAATCCATTTCAATATGTCCTTACTAGCCATATCATAGGGGGGAAATATAATAAATGGATTGTCATCTTACAAGAGTTTGATCTTGACTTCGCTTCGGCCAAGTCCAAGAAATCACTAGTCTTCGCAGAGTTAATATCTTATTTTCCATGATGAGATGAGGATGTTATCCATGTTGATTCGTTTGTGGACAAACACATTTTCCTTGTCTCGTCGTTAGACCCCTGGTATGGAGAGATTGTTTTATATCTTCAAACCTTGAAGTTCGCTCAACATCTCTCGTGATATGATCGACGACGTATTAGATACCAAGCCAAAAATTATACCATCGTCGGTGACACTTTGTATCACCAAGGAATAGATGATATCTTGCATTGTTGCTTAACTCACGAGGAAGCCGAGTTAGTCCTAAACGATTGTCACAAAGGGGCTTGTGGTGGTCACCTATCCGGGCTTGTGACAACCCAAAAAATCTTGCGAGACAATTATTTTTGGCCTACTATATTTAAAGATTCTATCGAAGCGGTTAAGAAGTGTCACCCTTGCCAGGTGTTCACTCGGAAAATGCACTCGCATCCAACCCCTCTTCACCCAGTCATTACTATTAGCCCCTTCACTAAGTGGGCGATAGATTTCGTCGATTGCAACCCAACTTCGACTGGGGGGAATCGACACATTATCGTGGCTGTTGACTACTTTACTAAGTGGGTTGAGGCCATGCCTACCATAAAATCCGATGGGAAGATTGTTGCCTTCTTCATATTCAATCAAATTATCGCCCGATTTGGTATCTTGAGTGAGATTGTCACTGACCATGGAAGTCACTTTCAGAACGAAATGATGGTAGAACTAGCATCTAAGCTGGGGTTTAGACATAGTCATTCCTCCCTTGATTACCCCCAGGAAAATGGACAAGTAGAGGTCGTCAACAAGTCTCTCAAGACCATTTTGCCAAAAACTGTCAGTCAGAGTAAGTCCGATTGGCACATCATGTTGTATCCCGCGCTTTGGGCATACCGAACCATAGTTAAGACTGCCACCGGATTTTCCCCTTTCCAGTTAGTGCATGGTGTGGAGTTGATTCTCCCTATTGAATGTGAAATCCCTTCTCTTAAGTTGGCATCTGCGCTCCTACCTGACACTTCAGATCTAGAGAGACACCTTGTGCACCTAGAGAATCTTGACGAGCAGCGTTGGGATGCCTTTACGGTTATCGAGGCAAACAAAAAACGTGTCAAGGTCCAGTACGACAATTCTGTCTGTTCTTGATTGTACGCTGAGGGTGACTTAGTCCTCTTATATGACCAATCCAAAGAACCTCTCGGGGCAAGCAAGTTTAAACCCATGTGGCATAGTCCTTATATCATGCGACGTGTTCTAGAAAAAGGAGCCTATGAGTTAGAAGATTATGAAAAGAATGTGTTGGCCGAGCCTATAAATGGGCTCTACTTGAAAATATATTACACTTGATCCCTAGGCTTAAGAAGAACTCTTCGTATACTAATTTAATTTAGTGTATATACATATCTTTTCCCTTTCTTTTTGTCTTTGGCTTGCTTATCGAGTTTTCCCTTTATTGACAGATGTCAACGGAGTCTTCGGTCTACCTAGGATTCGCAGACGGAGCTAGTCGTCATACACAAAACTTGGCTTCCTTCGCTTGGGTGATTTACTCACCCGAGGGTCTACTGGTGTCTTCAGGTGGCGTATGCCTAGGGCCATCCACGAATAATGTGGCCGAATATAGCACCATCATAGAACTTTTGCGCGATGCTATCTCACATGGTGTTTTCTCTTTAGAGGTTCGCTTGGATTCCTAGTTAGTAGTATGTCAGTTGAACGGAAATTACCATGTGCATGATCCTGATTTATTCTTCAATTAACTGATTTATTCTTCTGGTAACATCATTCGGCTCTTCCTTCACATATTTCAAAGCTTCATCATGGGCAGAGCGATATTTATGGGGAGGACCACGTCAGTACCATACATCATTTGTAAATGATACTTTCTAATTGATTTCTTAGTGCCGATTTGATTTGCCCACAAAGCATATTTCAAATGAACATGCCAAGCTTTCTTATTTTCAGTCAACACTTTTTTTATTATGGTGATTAGGATCTTATTCGATGACTCGGATAATTTGTTTCCCTAAGGATAGTAGGCTGTGGAATGTCCTAGTACAATGTTGTACTTTTGACAAAAACTAACCAACGCTATGGATTTCAAGGCTTGGGCATTATCCGTAACTATCTTCCGAGGACAATCAAATATTGATAAAATGTTTTCTTCTAAGAAATTGTTCGCCAATGAATCCATAGCATTTTGTGTCAGAATGGCCTCTACCCATTTAGTGAAATAGTCTGTGGCGATTAAACTCCATTTATGTTTCTCACTATATTATGGATGGATTTCTCTGATAAAATCCAAACCCCCTTGTTGAAATGGAGCTTCTGTTTTGACTAAAATCAAGGGTAGTGCGGGAAGCTTTTGCTTGTCTGAGAATAGTTGACAAGAGTTACAGGCTTTGACTTTAGTATTCATGTCCGTAAATAATTTCAGCCAAAGTATCCAACTCTCAGGATTTTATAGGCCGTTTCCCTCCAAGCATGGTGTCCTCCACACACCCCTTCATGCAACTCTTTTATATAAAATTCTCCGTTTCGGATTTGATCATACATCTTAGTAAAAAGCCTAGGGGATCCTTTCACTAGAGTTGGCTATCGATGATGCAATATTTTACCGCGTGCAGCTTCAATGTTCTCACCTTATAAGGAGTCATATCACTTGGGCACTGAAGAGTCATGAGGTATGAAAGTATGTCGCCATACCAAGTAGAAGAGGAAATTTTTTGTTGAATCTGAGTGCAAGTGTCTGATCATCAAATTCTTCTATATCTGGAAGGTCTCCGTAAGATTGCAGATGATTTATCCCTAGTGCTATGAAATTTGATTCGAATAATAGCTTAGCTAGGCCTTGACCTTTGACGAGTTTAGTTGGTTTTAAATCAAGATCGAATTCCTGAATCTTGGCTAGCCATCGACCCCTCCTTCTGTCACTATCTGGTTGAACCAATATATATTTAACATAGTTGGTTGGTACATAGGAAATTATTTTTGAATGCAACACGTAAGTCCTGAAAGCTTTGAGGGCCTTCACCATAGCGTATGATTGTTTTTCTAGTATATCATATTTCAACTCGATGTCTCTGAGGCTTTTACTAAAAAATGATATCGGCTGCTCGAAACCTTCATCGTTCTTTTGTAAGAGCACGACTGCGATAGTATGTTCGGATGTGAATGAAAAGATCAAGAACTTTTTGATGTAGTCTGGGCTGGCCAACACCGGTGCTTCCCGTATTAATTTCTTGGTGCGTTCGAAGGATGATTTAGCTTCGATTGTCCATTTGACCTCGCTGTCTTTTTTTAGCATATATATAATCAATTTAACAACTTCAACAAAATTTGGAACGAATCTTCTTAAATTTTTTTTTTCCTAAAAAAGATTGGATTTCCTTTTTGTTTCTAGGAATATTGATAGTATCTATAGCTTCCACCCTTTTTGGATCGATTTTGATTCCTTCTCTAGATACTATGTGGCCTAAGAGTTTACCTTCTTGCATTGAAAAATGATATTTCTTAGGGTTGAGTGACAAACCGAACTTTTTGCATTTCTCAAATGTCTATTTGAGGTGTACCAAGTGCTCTGCATATGAGTTAGAAAAAATAGTTAAATCATCGAGATAAATAATGACAAACTTATCCCTCTCACTGAAAAAGGCTATGTCCATTGCTCGTTGAAAGGTGGCCCCTGCGTTCATCAGACCGAATGACATTTTATCATACATGAAAGTACCCCATGGAGTGGTAAATCTGGTTTTTTATTTGTCATCTTCATGGACCGCAATTTAATTGTAACCTGAAAATCCATCAATCATAGACATTCTATTAGCCCTGACCACTTTTTACAGAACATGATCCATTTTAGGGAGCGGATAATTGTCTTTGAGGGATGATCTGTTTAGGTACCTGAAATCCACGCATAGTCTGATTTCACCATTCTTCTTCCTGAATGGAACTAAGTTGGCTACCCACTTGAAATATTTGAGTGTAACAATAATATTTGCATCAAGGAGCTTTTTTACCTCCCTTTCAATTACAGACAGGTGTATAGGGTTTATCTGTCTGAGTTTTTGTCTGAAAGGTTTGATGCCCTGCTTTAAAGGGATTTTATGTTCGATGACAGTGGTATCATAAGTTTTCAGTTCATCGTAAGACCATGCAAAGACATCTTTGTATTGTTTGAGCATCTCGGCATACTTACTTTTCATCTCGGGTAGAAGGTATTTATATATTTTGACCATTTTAGGGGTTTCATTAGTTCCTATATTGCAATCTTTGACCTCTTCGGGCTGAGGTTGTAAGGTAGACTTTAGGGGTATATCATCGTGATCAAATAATCTTTCTAAAGGAATCATACCTTTAGGGATCTGATTGTTTTTCAACACCAACATGCAGTGGTTAGCGATATTATCTTGGAACTTCTGAGGATATTCACCTTCTTGTATGATCCAAGTAGGGTCATTCTGATTTTCATGGTCGATGTGCGTTTCATAATATTCATCCACCATTTCGAAAAATTTCTTAATTTGGTCATCGTCTTCAAAGACTTGCCAGTGTTGAACATTATTTGGTATTGAAGGCCTGTTCCTCAATTCTATGTGATATTTTAGCTTCAGGACGGTAGGTGTCATAAAAGTAGCAACTGCTTTCGCTAGAGAATCAACTTGTTGATTTTCTACTCTGGGAATGTGATGAATATTAAACGAGGAGAATTTTTTTTCTATAAAATCCTAGGCATAGTTTCTTTACGACCTTAGCCTTGGATGTTTGGCTTGATACTGTTGCCTTATCTATTTTACGATGAGTTATGCATCGTCGTAGACTATTAAATTTTCAATTTTCAACTTCCAGGCAACCTCTAATCCTGAGACCAGAGCTTCATACTCACAGACGTTATTTGTATAATCAATGTCCCACTGCAATATGTATGAGAAAGGAATAATGAATTCATCTCCAGGTGCCACAAACAACACTCCAGCTCCCGCTCCTTCCCAAGACGAAGCACCATCAAAAAACATTTTCCAAACTCTTGTACTATTTATGTTTTTGTTTGTTTTTTCTATTATTTTGTTTTCTTCTTCTGTACATTCATTGAAATTATCATCAATTGATAATATACATTTTCTGGGTCACTTATTTGGGTTCTGCGGGTCACTTACAATATATGCCAACCGTGTCTCTCTGTATAGACGAGTGAACTATCCACCGAAAATTGGGGTCATCACATACATCATGTCCAGTTGAAGTGATCCTCCGAGTTTGGTGCCCCAAGACCTGGATAACAACATGTCATACTTCGCAGGGACATCAACAACGAATACATCCATAAGAATACTCTTTACATGAATCTATGCAAGATTAACCACCAAATATTTAATCATACCGAGACACTTAAATTTTCTTGAATCAAAATAATACAGATCTCGGTATGGTCTAGTAACTTCGAGACCCAATTTTTCCATAATAACTTTGGGCATTAGGTTGTGGGAAGCTCTAGAATCCAACATAAAGTTATGGAGTAGGTGATCATGCACAGTCAGTGTAATATAAAAATGAGTGACATAATCTTTAGCATTTTCGATATGCAAACCAAACATTATAGTAGGTCTATCATCTTATAAATTAATAACATCCGCATGACTTTCAGGATCCAAGAAATTTATCATCTTGGCAATTTGCTTTCTATACATCGGATTTTTTGCTAGTTCAACCAGAAGTACAGGAATTTTGATTTTATTAATTTCATTTTCCAAATTGAAACTTCCAATTGTCTTTTCGGCTTCTTTGGTTGGGATATTTGTTTCTCTTTTTTATGGCCTATTAGTCTGCGTTGCTTTTGTTTCGACTGTCTTTGTTTTGGTAGCTTGCGCTTCAACTGCATTTTTTTTGGCAGCTTGCGTTTCAACTGTTTTTGTTTTAGCAGCTTGCGTTCAGTGGATGGTTGAACTACCTCATTTGTTTTAGTTCTCGACAAGATCTTCTTCGGTGGGGCAGTTTTAGAATTTTTATCTCTAGGCCTTAGATTATATTTCTGTTGAAGCTCGACCATTATAGAGTTGACAATTCCTTGATAATTAGACTCTCCCAGATTATTTATACTTTCCTCACTTCCAAAAAGTGGTTCTTGATCTAAAGACCCTTCATGATCTAGTCTGGTTAGGTGAGGTTCTTGGTCGTTATCACTGAGGTTTTTTATATCTTCTTCTAACCCCTCGTAGTCTTGCATATGATCATTTTGCATGAAGTTTTCTGTTTTAAAAGGGGCTTTGATTTTTTGGTCCTCGTTTTTCACTTGTCTCTGCTAGATCTGGGGATTGAGATTCCTTTTGAAATATCTCCTAGAAAAGGGATCAGGCTTAGCTTGGTCTAGTTCCATTCTAGAGATTTTGTTTGATAACTCTTTGATTATCTTAGCCATGTCATCCATTTTTTCCTCCGCAAACCTCCTAGATCCAGAGGGTCCAGCTTGTTCCCTGAAGCATTTAGTTTCTTTTGTTCCTGTCTCAACCTTGGATTTTAGTTTACCTGATGCCATCATGTTTGACTCAATTTCAATGGCGTCGCCTTGCATTACTGTGAGGGTAGCAAATCTCCTTTCCCTTAAAAGTAGGGCAAAGTCGGGCTCGAAAGTCCCTGCAGAAGTCACTTTAGCTATGGGTTGAGAGGGTTTAACTTATGCTAGAATCTTATGATAGAGTTTGTTAAACCTCTGGGTGAATTCTAGGAATGACTCAGAATTATTTTTCCTCAGAGCCCCAAATTCCGTCAGATAATACAAGTGATCTTTCTTTTCTCCCCACTGCCTTAAGAAAGCATTTTCTAGCTCGTCATAATACCCTACAAAACCTACCGGGAGCCCTCGAAACTAGATTCTTACTTGTCCTTCAAAAGTTTGCACTAAAAGTCTCGAGTAGACATCCTCATGCTCAATGCCGAGGATATCAACGAATTGGTCAAAAAAATTTATGTCCTCTGTGGCAGTTAAATGTCCTTCTCCCATGAATTTGAACAAGTTATTCATATAATTTTATGGTAAATCATGAAGGATAGGGGGAAGGACTAAAAGACAATATTTGGCCACCACTTTGGCAAAAATTCTAGGGGGCAGAGGTGGTCCTTGACCGCCTCCTCCTCCAACACCACCTCTAGCTCCAACGCCACCTATGGTGCCACCTCCTCCAACAACAACCAATTGAAGTCGAGGGGATGAAATTCAGGAGTTAAAGAGAGGGTTTTCGTAAACTGCTAGGGACTGAAGCGATGAATTTTCAATTTCCTTGGGATGTAGTGAAGAAAAAGTTGGAAAATGATTGTTATAAGACGTGAAGTCTAGCTTCTTCAGACTTACAAGATGTATAGATAGGTGAACTAGCAGGAGACAAATTGGGGTATAAGTTGCACTCCTCGGGATTTTGGAGAACATAAACCTTGGTGTTGGGTGAGGATGGGGTAGACAGAAAAGTAACGATAGCAGGTATATAAGAGGATCTTTTATTCAGCCTGTTCTGAGTATCAGACAGGTCAATCTCAATCTTTATTGTGGTTTCTCTAGTTGAGGCCTCCCTAGAAATTATTTGTTTAAAATTTTCTTCAAGAGTTAATCCTTCGAATGGAACCTTAGTATTGAATTGATTTATTTTGGATTGGTACTTCTTACTTGAAGATGAAGCAGTAGACTTGAAGTATCCTTTGGGTTTTTAACAATTTTTCAGGATCAGATACAGGCGTAGTATACTGATCGTCTGGATTCTTCCTGGTACTCTTTCAACCGAATGCCAGTTTATCTATAATGGAGTCGCCAAGCGAAAGATAAAAATAGTCTTAATGCAATATTCAATCTTTGTTCACTATCAAAGACAGAATGTTACCTTGTCGTTTCCCTAGGGAAAAATAACTTTGTTTCTCCATCCCCCGAAAACGACGCCAAAAAGATGTTGTTCCTGAGATTAAACTTAAGGCTCAAAGAATAATGTCAGGCATAAGAAATATAAAGGAATTCTTTTAAAAGGTTCTTTTTCTTTCGTTAGTTATATACAAATTAATCCTTGAATGAAATTAATGACAGAGAAGGACAGGGGTTGTAATTTGTTGTTTGAGTCGATTTATAAAATCAAATGATGTGGGAGAAACGTACAAAACTGTGAAGCAAAATGAGGCATCAATGCAAGATGAATCTTACCCTGTTCACAACAGAAGAAAATAAAGAATCCACCCTTGAAAGGATATGAGATACAATGATCCAAGTAGCTCACAGGTCTTGTATTTACTTATAGTGAATACAGAGGAAAAACTGTTTGCTTATCAAATAACCGGTTTAATGTGATTGCAATAGCAGTAGTACTAAATTACAAAGACTCACTTATCAAGGAATAACATAAAGAAAGCTAGTGATATGAAATATAGGAGAAAAACATAACTCAAACTGTAAAAAATTTGGAATCCATGTCTGCACTTGTATTAATACTCACAAAAGGAGAGTTTTCTCTATTACATCTGGCAAGAAGCAGCCTGAAATAAGTCTTTGATTTAGATATTTATACAAAATGGTCTCAACTTGAAACGGTCGGACTTCACATAAACTAAAATGATAAATATTACAATATGTAAACTGAAAGGTCCCATAATCATTTACTCTATCTCTTCACCTACATGTAGGGACGTTTCTTCTTCATAACCTCCAACTTGGAGACAACTAGCATCTAATCATGACTCATGGCAATAGTGGGTGCAGGCTGTCTCATTTGTTTCTGGATGTGCTAGCTTTCCTGTGTTCGACACACTAGACAAATCTTCTTACTAGTTGCACTACTAACCTGGAAGGTTCTGTTGTGTCATTTGCCTCAAAAAAATACAGCTTCTTTTCTATATGCGGCAAGATATCCTGTATTTTCCTTGCTTCCAAAGATATAGTCTATAGCTATAAACTGGGATTTACTATCCACTTGTTAATTTGGATAAGGTCGATTTGTTTCAACTGTTGGATGGTCATCCGAGCCTCTTCTATGCTTGCCTTAACATTGAGTTGATTTTTTTCTATGTCAATCTTCCCTCGGGCCTTGGAGATACTATCTCTTTCAACGTCCAGTAACCCCTTGTCGAGTGAAGACAATGCTTCCTCACAAGCCTTATTTAATTCCCTGGCCAATCTTTTTCTTTCAGCCATATTTGTCTCCCTTTTCTTCAGGATTATGTCACCTCGGGTTTGCTCCAAAAGAGAAAATCGAGGGATCTTTTCCATTTCATCCCTTGCTGCTATTAAAATGGCCTCCTGTAATGTAGCTTGAGCTGCAGTGGCTTCTCTCTCCTTAATGTAAATGTTTTTTAGAGAAAGGTCTTCCACCCGATAACAAATTTGAACAACTTCCACTTTTGTAAAAAGGTTTTGCTGGGATAATTCCAACTTCTCGTGCACCTCCAATGCCTGATCTTGGAAAGATGCCACCTCCACTGCTGTAACTTCAGCTAAATGTACCTTGGCCTGAAGTTTTTTGATCAGTTCTTCCTGCTGAGAGGATAATTCTCTATCGGCCTATGAATTCCTTTGAAACTCCTCAATGCTATCTTGCAGCTGTTGAATTTGATGCCTCTCATAAGCTCTGATTTGATCAAAATCCTGGTTCATATTATTTTTTACAGTTTGTTCCACAGTCTTTATTTGATTCTGCAACTGCCTCACTAACAAATCCTTTTGTTTCATTTGTTCCACTAGATTCCCTACTGAACATTGATTTGTCGTGGAAAAATCCTCGAGTGAGCCTGCCATTTCCATAGAAAAGTCTACCTCATCTAAGGCTTTTCCATCATACAACACTCTATGTCTTTTGACAGTGGCACCCTCCCTTTGGTGTGTTTCTCTTTTTACTATAGCCCTCCTCCTCTTGTTGAAAAAGAATTCGGAAGGGGGCATTTTTTCAGCCAAAATAGGAGTAAGATATTCTATAAATACGACTTCGACATTTGGGTTCCCCTGACTAGACTGTAAAGGTGTTACCGACTTGATAGGACTACCTATCTTGGTGGATGGATGCCGCCTTACTGTGTTGGTAGCCGATTTATCTGGTGTGGATGGTGGTGTTTCTTGTCCCATTTTTAACAAAGCTTCAATTTGAGCTTTAGTTTGATTAGGAGGTGAATTTGGTAATGCTGTATTTTCTTTCTGTGTCAAAACATCAGTTTTCTCCAAACTCTTTCAATTGTCTTGTCCACTAGAACTTCTTGTTTCTAAACATTGAGTCATAACTTCTTGTGTAGATGGAGGTGTCTAGGTTTCTCCCTATAAGACTTTAGGTAAACTATTTCTTCTATGTCTTAGGAAGCTGTAGAACTCGGCTAATTTATCTGGAGCCGAAGTTTGGACTCTGCTCAACATCTCTTGGTATGACCTTACTCCCCGAAATATTTCATCCTATGGGGAATCTTCATGCTCTTATCTCTTTAGATTTTATAGATCTAGGTGGTTTGACATGATATTGTGGGGATCATGCTTCTTGAATTCAATATCCACTAGCTTAATGTATTTTAGGGTTGTGGACTCCACTTTCGAGTGGCCAAAATCAAACAATGAGAACATACCAATTTGTAAAGGGAAGGTCAGCCATACCTTTTTCTTCGCCACTTTTAATTCTTTGTTGATTACCCCAGTTACATTTTGATAGGCTATCTCTCGGCACACCAAACGATCTGGAAGACATTTTGGTAAATCATGTGGGGGAACTGAACATCCAAAAACCCTGATGTAGGAGAAATTCTCCTTAATGTACCAGTCCGCTATTTTTCCTAGGTTGGTCATCATCTTGTCTGAAATCCTGGGAGGTGGGAAACTGTAGAGATCAATATGCATTGGCACCACCACATAGTTTCATATTTCCTAGAAGAAATATTTTGCTTTATCCTCCCACAACTTGGAATGATAGAAATGTATGGGCTCAGCGTTGGTCGGAGTCCAGCTCCAACTCATCAAAGGAAACGACGTCATAAAAAAAATGGCATCCATAATGTATGCCAACATGTAGAAAGGGGCAGGTTGTCCTTTGTCTTTTAACGACTAATATTCAGTGATTTCCTTGGCTAAATTGTTCGATAATATCTTGGCCCAATTGAAATAAAAACTTCTGCAACATCATGCATGATTGGTACCCATGATAACAGGAAATGAGAAGAGGTTTCTTTTCCAAAAAGTCTACATAGCGTCATGGCCACATACATCATATGGGTGTCTAATGATGCAGTGGCATATATGCCATGGGTGTCTTCTCTGAAATTCTCAGGGCGTGCCCACCAGTTCTTGATTAAGTTAGGGTAATTCTTTTCACCTTGCGTGCACTCTTCTTCCTCAAACTCTGTTAAGAAAGCGACATTGTAATTGTATTTGAAAGCCGAGGATAATTTGTACATCACCTGTATGTGTTTCGGTTGAAAAGACCCAACAACAACTTTGCATGAATTGTGGATGTTCCTGGTTGAGATGTCAACGTTCTCCAGGGCCCAGCCTATCATGCCATTATACAGCATGAGTCTCGGTCGTGTGGCTATTTTATGTAGCTCCGATTGAGCTATGTATTTGAGCTTAGTCGTTTGAGTTTCAGTCACCTCATAGCTCGACTCTTCTGGGAAATTAATCAACTCGTCTTGCAGTATATAAAACACTTGTGTCTAGGTTTTCACTGTATCTACAACTCTCGACGATGTGTCCGAGAGGACATCTGTATTCTGGCTCACGCTTTCACCACCCTCTTTAGCCATTTTCCGTGGAGCCATGATAGTAAAAAGCTCAGGACTGTGCTACCTGTTACAAGGAAACAAGTAAACTTCTTAGTCTGGTAAAGCTTGCTGTTCTGCGAGAAATGCAAATTAGATTTCAAACTCCAATATCGTTATTTACCTTGAGTGGATCGGTTTTATGAATATTTTTACTGACGATTTATTCACTTTCCTTAATGAAAATATCCAGGCAGTGATCCGTGATCTTATTTGAAATCATTGTTGTAGATCCATTGTTAATGCCATTAATGTTTGGTGGTTCGCGATTGGGAGATTGGATGGATAAAATTTGAATTTACTCGAGCTATGATTTAGCGAAAAATTAATCACAAGATAATAGCATTTAACCCATTAATTAGTTGTGTTTATCATTAAGTGTTTTCAGGTTTTCAGACTTCTAGATTTTGATTGTAGCTCGAGATAAGATTTCTGAAACTCAAAATCGTGAAGTGATTAATAATTTGCTAATTGTCTTTAATCTTTACTTAACCCTGCTTAATGTTCACATTTTTTCGGGAGTTCAGACCTCATGAAATTAACTTTATTACCTTTTCGACAGACTATTACCCGTAATGATGTGTTAAAGTTCATTTGGGGTACAAGTGTATTGGGATTAGGATCCTTAGAACACTTTTAGAACATCAGGACATTTGAGCTGCTACATGGTGAAATGCTTGAAGCGTGAAACTCTGAATCCCGAGAGTCCGAAGTAGTCTCTAGAGGCTTGACCTTTTTAACAATTAGGTGGCTCCAAAAACTCGGGGAAAAAGGGGTCGTTCGATCGATGGGGAAACTTAATCGATGATGGACCTTGTATGTGCTTTAAGGGTTAAAATTTTAAAAGTGTTCCAACAGCAACCATGAAACCTTTCTTATCTAGAGCTGAGATAGATAGTAAGTTCTTTGTTAAACATGGTACATAAAGTACATCATTCATTCTCATTGTAGTTCTTGAATCAAGTTTGTAGCTGGATTCTCCCATTCCTTTGATAGGGTATTGATAATCATCTCCAAGTGAAACTTTCTGGGGGAATTCCTTTTCTGTAAGGCTAGAAATAATGTCTTTCTAACCTATCATGTGCTTAGAGGCACCATTATCTATGAGCTGAGTATCCTCTCCATGTGTCACAAATCTTGAGAGGGCTGAAAACAAAACATAATCTTCAATCTCTTCTTTACTCAACTTCTTCGGTGGCTCATCATCTTCAGCTGTATGGGAATGATGTATTTTGTCATTTCTCTTCTTGTATTCTTCCCTTTTGGCAGGACAATTCTTAGCAATGTGTCCCATCTTATCACAATGATAACATTGATAAGAGGAGAAATCGATTCCCTTTCTTTGACACTTATGATATTTCTGGAATCTCTTTGGAGGGTGATATTCTTTAGAAAGTGGGTCTCCTTTTGAAAATGACACTTTTTATTTCCTCCTTTAGCATGAGCAACTAGGGCTTGATCTTCATTTCTTAATAGGACGGATTCTTAGTTGGCTACTCTTGCTTCTTCTTAAACACATTCTTCCCATAAACTATCAAATTGGAGTTTCTCTTTTCTTGCACAAATAGTTTGAATGAAGGCATCCCAAGGTCTTGTGAGACCATCAAGAGTTTTAATTATAAGTTCATGTTCATCTAAGTTGTCTCCAATTTCCTCTAATTGTTCCTTGAATTGAGAAAACCTAGAGAAGTAGTCTTGAACTATTTCTCCTTTCTGCATCTTTGTATTCTTGAGTTGGGTTCTCAAGTTCATCTTTTGGTTGATGTTATTTCCTTCATGCATTCTAGTTGGGGAATCAACCATATCTTTTGGAGTATTCTCAAAATACACTTGAGGGATGAAGTGGTCTTTAATGGAATATGCAATTATTCTTTTATCCCTAATTATATCCTTCTTGTACTTCTCTTTGGCATCATCTTCTTCGGGTTTCGGTACATTTTATTTTATGAATTTTGTAAGGTATTTTTCTTCAAGAATGAGTCCAATTCTGTACTTCCAGGAACAAAAATTTTCCACACCTTCTAACTTGTCAAAAAGCTTGGTGTTTGCAGACATCTTGACCTGGAGCTAGGAAAATGACCAGAAAATGAAAGTGTTCAGAAAAGGAATATGAAATTACCAGAAGATGCGTTAGGCTGAGGTGAGTTGTCTGGAATTGAATGTTTCATAAAATTCTAAGTTTTACCCCTTGAAACTTGACTTGGACAAATATGGACTGGTAATTCTAGTACTGGTTTTGGTTTCATGGTTTTCTGGTACCAACCAAAACTAGGGTTTGACTTTTTGGAGAATCTGGCCACTGAAAAAGTTTTCTCAAGCTGCCAAAATATGCACTAGGGAAAGACACACTTCCCAAGATAGCTTTTGGTAAAAAATTCCTCTTCATTAAAAATCCCTAATTTCCTTGTACATAAACAATGATGTTTTTAGATACCCAGTGAAAGGTGCTATATTCAGTCAAGCTTTGATACCTTGTTAATATTAGTGTTGTTGTTATTAGATTATTTCCAAATCACATGAGCATTCAATGCATTTCAAAAACAACAACATAAAGAGGATCACTGAAAGAAACACAATCAAAAGGTACACAACATTTTATCCTGGGAAACCGTTGTGGGGGAGAAAACCTAGAAAAAACTTCCTCAATAATAGATTGCCAATACAATGCCAAGACTAAGACCAAAACACCAAGGATAAACTAAGACTGAGCATGCGCCTCACTTATTCTTCCTCCTACAACTGCAATTGCCTTCAAGATATGTGCACTAGATGAGTGAGTGTGTGTGTGAACAAGTGAGGCACCATCCTCACATATAGATACTATTTGAGGAGGTGCTAGGGTTATGTCTCTTCACTTAGTAGGGCCGACTTCTTCTAGGATTGGTTAAAACCACTTTATAAACACTAGGGGATGACTTCTCAAATACCACCATATAAATTTGATTTGACTAATCCACAAAAGGGGATTTTGTCTTATATAAGACCCAAAAAGATCAATCCACAAAAGGGGATTTGATCTATAAAATAATAACTCAAATATAATTAGAATATTCTTCGAAGTTACAATATTTCAACAAGAACACTCAACATAAAATAGAAGGTTTATACGCAATGATAATAATTTTAGCAATGAGGGTTTGGATTAATACCCATGCATAGTTCCCCCTTGGACCCCTCTCTCTTGTGGAATCATATCTCCCAGTCATGTTCTTCCCTCTCGTTACGTGATTAGTGTTATCGTACAGATTGTAGGTTGGGAAAATACCGATCCAATATACAAAGGTGAGACAACTATGTGAATACCTACCCATTGTCACCTTAGATACGTACTCCCCTCACTTTAGTGAAGGAGAAATCCTACACAAGGGGGGAATCTCGGGTGACCCTAGGGGGATTGAGATGGAGGGTGGAGAGATAATGAAGGTAACCCCTTAGTTCAATGATGGATGAAGTTAAAGGGATTGGAAAAAATTCTTGCAGATGGAGTATGGTTGCCAAATATTTGGGTACCTGCCCCAGAGTGTTACACCTGCCTGAGATAAGACATATAATAGTGATACAAGCCTTGATATCAATGGGACAAGCAAGTGAAGCTTGTTGTCCTAAATTACAGAAGTAAACAAACGTATATATCAGAAATGAAATCAATTATTTAGCATAGAAATAACCATCAAAAGCATCGAATATTTATTGAAGCATTAAACAAGTAGATAAGTTACCAATACTTTGGAACAAGCTTTGATGGTGAGTTAGGGCTGAAAAAATGATATTTTTAGAGATTTTTTAGAGAAACCAAGTGGCTGTAGCAAATATTTGCTACAAGATCAAATTCCAACCATGAAAATTGACAAGTAAACCGACAAAAATATAGAAAATAAGTAGAATAAGAGTACAAGTTTACAAGTAATTTCAACGGTTGAAAAGCAAGTTATAGTAAGAGATTGAATGTATTTTGTTACAGCCCTAATGGCTGTAGCATAAATTTATAACAACAATAAGATGTACTTGGCTAAGATATATGCCCTAGTGGCTCAAGAAATCCTAAAGCATGTAAATTTGATTATTGGCCCTTGACCAAGTTTTGAGGAAACTTTGGTCATGTTTGACCATTTTTGGGACTTCGACAGGCTGGTCAAAGACGGAGCACCCAGGCGAAGCAGAGATCGTGGAATCTCACTCATTTTGCAGGCTTTTTGGGATTTTAGGGTTTATGTAACGGGTATGGGATGTTGGCCCATAGGTTTTACCCATTTTTAGGCCTCTTTGTAAATATATAAATAAGTAGCTAGGCAATGTAAGAGGGACGATGACTACTATAATC
>ML824972.1:0-48992 GCA_009831015.1 Picea engelmannii
TTATAAGTTGAAGAGGATAAGGTGAGGAGGTTAGGATGATCCCACTAAATCATGAAAGTGAGTAAGATCCAAACCATTCGGATGCCACCTCACCATAGAATCTTCTCCTTCTAGAAGATTCGAGAAAACGCTCATTTTTCCCATGTGCTGGAATGCTCGCACCCTAGCTATAGAGCAACCTGCGAACACCTTGCACCCTGGCTATAGTGCAACCTGTGAGAATGGGTCATTATCGCACCTTGCCTATATAGCAACCTGTGAACTTCCCTTTTTATAAGGTTTTTACATAGGAAAATGCAACTTCTTTTCTCAGGAAAAGTTCTTCTCCCTTCTCTCTTTAGGAACACAGGCCACTGACCCCTTTGAAGGCAACAGATAGGTTTACATCATTAACGATCATAGGGATGATGAAAATAATGTGTAACAGAGAGCCCCCCAAAGTATGAAGTTAGAACATAGTGATAGCTTAAATACTTTGTCGAGTGTGTGTAGGGAACAAGGAACAGTCGATCGAAGACCTGCCAACAAACAAGGAAATATAGTACAATAATATATCATCACTGAGGTAGGGATTCCCATACTCAGAATACAAATGACTCAAAGAATAAATGCCAACATGCGAAGATCCATGTCAAGTAAGACAAGTCATGGCCACCAAACATACACTGTGGATCCATGCCAATATGACTCAAATCTGAACATAGCCGCCAAAAATACACTGTGGACTTATGTATTAAAGACTCAAATTTGAACATAGCCACTAGACATACAATGTGGATCTATGCAACAGTACACTGAATATACTCCAACGCAACCTGGATCTATCAAAAAATATCCAGGGTCTTCATCTCTGCCACTCTACAGTACGAAGCTAACCATGTGAATACATGTGTTGAAGTCAAACATGGTAGAAACCACTTGATTACTGATCATTAGTGTATACTGTTAACAAGTGCGAGGGAAATCACCATTAATGTCAATAACTCCCAAGGTACTTTGGTACAATCCAACGAATGTGAATCAATGAGCTGAGGTCAAACACTCGACGGAATCTCTAGATCAGGGGTCGATAATGAAAACCCATTGTCAAAAGAGAGGAAACCTGCCATTGAGGCATGCAAGTTCCAAGGTACCAATTGGTTTCTAAGTCTAATTCCTGGATAATGAGTTGAAGTCGACAGGAAAAGACTCGTCACAGGAGGGCCTTAATGTATCCCACATCAGTGACATGAAACAAGTAACAAGATTTGATGTAGATCAAAGTAACAAGTGATTCAGGACTAACTCAGGGATGGCTGACGCAATAGAAGGCTTAAGGACTGCAGAAATGGCCAACGCAATAGAAGGATTTCCGGGTTGAACTTCTCTTTGAACATATTGATGACACGATAACTGTCTTGGAAATACTGACTCAACAACAGGGATCACAGACCAATTTGTACTCTTATAGGAGTATGATCGGGAGACGAGTGGATTTTCCAATGTAGACACAAGGCGAGTGAAAAGGTGTCATGTTCAAAAGTGACTCTCCCACATAATACAGGTTTAGACACAATTCTTTCCCAATTTTTCCCCCACCATTTCCGGCGAGTACCTCTTTATTTTTACGCAAGATTGAGGAGGATAACATATGCTTTTTGATTTAAGCTCATCCTTTAGATGAGTCCTTCAAAGTATGTTTAACAAACCCTAGGAAGGAGTGGTTTGGTCCCATGGCGGGTCTGCCAATGTTTGTTTAACGAGTCCAGAGATAGTAAACTCGAAGGTTTTTCAAGATTATAGAGTTTGGAAAAACACTTAAAAGAGAACTCTCTCAGTTCCTTTTTCGTAATATAGTTCGGATGAGACCGAAAAAGAGATAAATTATCTCTCACCAGACACTTATTTCAAATACTTTATCGAGCATAAAAATAGCAAGGTCACTCGACGATCTTTTCATGTTTAGAGAGTCTAAAAAGATCTTAAAGAGGACTCCAGGGGGGTTCCTTTTTCATATAACCTTGACGAGTCCGAAAAAGTGATAAAAGTATACTCGGTTACATTCTCATTGATTTTCGAGCATGAGAAAGAACAAATACTAATCTCGGTAACTTATTCTCATGTATTAACGAGCATGGGAAAGAACAAAGACTAAGCTCGGGATTGTTTTTATTTTTACGCAAGATTTAAAACAAAACAAAACTATGCTTGGGATAGATTTTAATTTTTACACAAGCTTAAAAACTAAAAAAAAATATGCTTGGACCTGGTTTCATTTTTACGCAAGCTTGAACCAGAGGAAACTATGCTTGAGGTAAGTGGTTTCATTTTTACACAAACTTGAACCATAGAAAACTATGCTTGCGACTTCCCAACGCATAACACATGGAGTGTTGGTACTTAGCCCCCATCTTAAAAAACTAGTGGCTCAACTTCAGCATGAAGTCCAGAGGCTGAGGCAAATGCCCCCCAAGCTTCATTTCATCCAACTTCAAAGGAGAATGAAATGAAGCTTCAAATACTAGACGAAGGACTTGACTCAAATAGAGAGGGGGAAAACTATTTCATTTTTTAAAGAGCTTGACATAAAAACAAGAACTATGCTCGTAACCTCTGTTTCATTTTTTAATGAGGTTGCCACAGAGATGAAAAAACTATCCTCAAAGACTTCTGTTTCATTTTTTAATGAGGTTTCCTTAGAGACGCAAAAACTATCCTCGAAGACCTCTGTTTCATTTTTTAATGAGGTTTCCACAGAGACGAAAAAACTATCCTCGAACCTCTGTTTCATTTTTTAATGAGGTTGGTACAGAGACATAAAAGCTATCCTCGAAACCTCTGTTTCATTTTTTAACGAGGTTGGTACAGAGACATAAAAACTATCCTCGATAACTTATTGATCATGGATTCCAAGAGGACAATGCTCCAGAATGACGCCATGTCAAGGGAAAAAACTCGGTCATGGCTTCCAAGAGGTCTTCACTGGAAGGAAGAAACACACTCTGAAAGGACACCATGTCAAGGGTCATAATAGGAGTTAATATATCAGTCTCTAACAACCCTATCAAAGAGATCACCATGTCAACTACTGGATCTAAGTCATCAGAAGTCGAAGCCATGGGCGACAATGCCACATAATTGACCTGTTGCGGGGGTGATACTGTCTGCATACAAGAACCATTCAGGGAGGCAATCTAGGCGGGGTCAATGAATGAAAGTTGATCAATATTAAAAACTCGTCCATCGTGAGGGAAAGATATCACATAAAAAAGAGTAGAGATAATAGCTTTCATGGCATAGACATAATCTCGCCCAAGGAGTAAAGAAAAATCCAAGGGGTCTTGAACTACCATGACATCAATGAAGACAGTTTTCCCTCCCAAAGTTATAGGAAACTGAGGAAGGCTCCCTAAAGGTTGACTAGTTCTTCTGTTAAAAGCTAACAGATTCTGTGTAACTGACACAAGTGGAGGACAACCCAAAGCTTTCCAAGCAATAGAGGACAAAATACTAATAGACAAACCTTCATCTATCAATGTTTTGGTAACGTCCCGAACACAAAACTGTACTGTAATCTGGAAAGGAATGTAAGAGGGAAGATGAGGTCCAGTTAGCACACCCCAATCAAAATGGATGGCCTCATTACTTGGAGGGGGTCCCACGAGAGAAGGAGAAATACCCCTCGACACGGCAGAGTCTGTATCAATGAGAAAAACATGGGTAGTATCGGGTTTACTCTCTAGTGGGAGAGTAGGATCGACCGATGAAGATATCAGATCGACCACTTGGGTTTCATTCTCCAAGGGGAGAATGGGGTCGACAGGTGGAAACAGAGCGACTGCTTGGGTTTCACTCTCTAATGGGAGAGTGGGGTTGACCGAGGATGGGATCAGATCAACCACTTTGTCTACTGGTTTATCCAAAGACGTGACTAGATTGACCACTTGATCAACCAGACTGACTGACAGGGGAACCAGATTGATCATTCCATCAACTATAGGTGGGTTGAGAGAAATCTTGCGATAAGCAGCTGGAAATTGAGGCTGTGAAATAGTCATGTCTTCCAGAAATTTTGAGGCTTCTTCCATATGAGGACAAAGATGAGTTATACGACTCCCTTTGCATAACATACATGGGAACTTGACTCTACTTTTCTTCTTCCCAACCATATCATGACTGGTTGATGGGGGGTCGTCAGCATGTTGTTCAGAGGCTAACAACATGGGTTGGTGAGGGCATGTAGACCATGCTTCTATAACCTTGGATAGACCAGGGCAATCCTTAAGAAGATGGCTACCCTTACAAAGCCTACAAGAGTACTTGGGCTTACGGGTTGTTTGGGTGATCTTGACATCATCAACACTCCCAGCATGATTAACAGTAACCAGTTGTTTTCCAACATGTTTGACAGTGGTTGGAGGTTTGGATCCTTGCTTAATTTTCTTCTTCTTATTCTTCCTTTTCTTCTTCTTCTTATTCACCGAGTTACTAGCTTCAGAACTTTCACTCGACGAAGAAGATGGAATGGAAGGTGACATTGCAAGTGAAGAAGGTGAAGAAGACCTTACTGGTGAAGATGGTGAAGGATCAACATGAGGTTGATGTTCATGGGGGGAAGTGCTTATGACCGAAGCACTTACTGCATTCAGGATTACCTAAGTGGAAAACAACCACACTGGCAATCCAATTGTGAGACCTAGAAGGCTCAAATTAGCGATGTGAGGAGGACCAATGTTTCCATAAGAAGGAAAAATAAAAGGTTCCCCTGGAGAAAAGGTTCCTTCATTGGTAATTTCGGGAACTGGCGCCATGAAAAACAAAAAATCCAATCTAGAGTCCACTAGGGAAAACAAACAACACATGCTAAAAAATCTAGGAAGCAAGGAAACAAACAAAACCTTCTCACAATGAACGCACTAGTTGGTGATGAAATCCAATGTCGTGGGAACAAAGTAAGAAGAGGCTGAGATAGAGCGGGTGGAAAAGTTACATTGACGACCTTCTTAATGGACTTACACCCTGGTGCAAGCTCCCACACATAATCATGGGTATACCCTCCAAGGAGCCCGAGTGAGTTTGATCAACGTCAATTCCAGGTACTGTGAAGACTTTCCCCTTCAAAGTCACCTCGTGTAAAGAACCTAGAAAGATAGGCCACTAAGGTTACCACCAACAACAATAAAGCCTAGGGGGACATTCGATAGTCCGATCCACACACAAGGGCAGGGTATCTAGCCCGAAATCAACTCAAAAGGATTCCACTCATCATTGTGGGTATACCTTTGAGTGACCCCCGTAATACGTGCAATCTCTACATTGATGCCAACAAAGCAGGGTGAGTAACTCTGTCAACACCAATGCGACCTAGTGCTTGACCCTTGTGTGAGAAGGGCTTCCCAGGAAAAAATGTAGTAAGTGGATTTAACTCTCCCTATCACAAGATACTATGTTTGTTTGCAGCTTTGGAAAGTTATCTTTCACACCCATTCCAAAGCCCTACAACTAATCTAATGTAGGTTTGCTACCAGAAAAGATAAAAATGTCTAATCAATTTTTATAAGCGCTTTATTTTATGGTTGTTGTTACTCAAAAGGAAGATGGCATGGACAATATGGTGTTTTGACTGACTCGAAAATTATGCAAAGATATGAAGATGCAATCTTTTCATTTCGATCAAATCTATGCTACGAGAAGGAGAAAACATTTATCATTCCCATATGCACGATGTCCCAAAATATATTAAACTCATCAATATCAAAATTCTCAAATGCAAGGATGCCCTCAATCTAATATAAAGCAAGAAATTAAATCTTTTTGTTTCAAAAATTTCACTAAAAGCAATAATGAACTTTCTTAAAACAAAGAAACCAAAACTAATTTTCTTTTTTTTTTAAAGCGAACTATTCAGAAGAAATATGATCTTTCCCTAAACAATTCTAAAGAAAACACACGCTTCGTAATTGAAAGACACTCAAAGCAAGAGACTAATCCTTCAAAACTAAACAAAGCAAAAGTGGCTAAAAGAAACTCAAAGGATGTCAAGCAGACTGTAAACAGATCAATATAGGCTCCAAAAGCTCAATCCAGCTGATCAAAGCAAAACTGGGCATCAAAAAATGACAAGATCCAATCCAAAAATTTTCACAAACTAGTTCGCAGGCTAGCAGTATATTACAGTGCGAGAATTAGGTATTCTCGCAGGCTAGACATTGGTAGGCTGTGAGGTGTTCGCACTGGACTGAACACCAGGGTGCGAACTCAAGTGATTCTCGCAGGCTACTAACAAGTGCAGTGCGAGAATGGTTGTAAACAAGCAAAATTTGGAAAAAGGACAAAATTTCTAAGAGAACTTTCAGATCCAGAGAGTCTTGATAGATCTCCCATAGACTCAGAGACCATAAAACAAGCAATCAAAGCAAGGGAAACTAGACTAATTAGGAAACAATATGGTCCCCAATGGAGTCGCCAATTTTGTTATTGGATAAATCCGTAAGTGCGGACACAAACCGATCTCCCTAGATCCACCTGGATCTAGAACAAAGCAAGACAGAATAATATTCTTTCCCTAGATTTTAACTGTTGAATGAACTAGGAGGCAAGAATCATGAACATACCTTATGATCGCTTCCTTGGGTCTTTGTTGTTCCAACTTCGCTCCAATGCTCTTGTAACATCAATACCACAACAATACAAACCAATTGAAGTGAAGACAACTCAATATATTCAATAGTTAATCTATGTATATGATCAAGGAGTTATACAATAAAGTGACATTAGCTTTATGGGAAAGAATCATATTACTGTATCATATTAAATGTGAAAGAGAGATTACAACCATGGCCTTGATGTCGTAAGGTCCCTTCCAACTGTCCTTCGTTCCCCACACACTTCTTGCTCCAAGGATTCTGAAAGCATAGATATAATAGCTACTCACAATCTATCTTGACAAAGCAAATCTCAAAGCCACTCTAACCAAGCCAAAGCTAACAAGCTCAAGAACCAACAAAGCTAACCCAAGCTCAAGCTAACCAAAAACTAACTTTCTCCATGAGAACTCCTCTCCTTTTATAAGTTGAAGAGGATAAGGTGAGGAGGTTAGGATGATCCCACTAAATCATGAAAGCGAGTAAGATCCAAACCATTCGGATTCCACCTCACCATAGAAGCTTCTCCTTCTAGAATATTCAAGAAAACACTCATTTTTCCCACGTGCTGGAATGCTCATACCCTAGCTATAGAGCAACCTGCGAACACCTCGCACATTGGCTATAGTGCAACCTGCGAGAATGGGTCATTCTCGCACTCTGCCTATATAGAAACCTGCGAACTTCCCTTTTTATAAGGTTTTTACATAGGAAAATGCAACTTCTTTTCTCAGGAAAAGTTCTTCTCCCTTCTCTCTTTAGGAACACAGGCCACTGACCCCTCTGAAGGAAACAAATAGGTTTACATCATTAATGATCATAGGGATGACAAAAATAATGTGTAACAAGGAGTCTGAAATATATGGGGTCGATCCCACTTGGGATTTTTATGTGGATGCGGTAAAGGAACAATATTATTCTATTAGCAACTATAAGGACCAGTACATGAGATGGACCACACTGCAGCAAGAGAGGGGTCAAGAAGTTCCAGAGTTCACCAATACCTTCCATACCTTGTGCACCAAGTTGGGTATCAAAGACTCTGAATGACATTTGGTTTTGAAATACCATGGAGCTCTACACAGATACATCCAAACTGAAATGGATTTTCTGGACATCTCATCACTCGGTGTTGCCTATCAATATGTTGTTAAAATCAAGAAGAAATTTAAGCACCAGAACAAACAGGATTTTGGGTATGAAAATCCACAACAACCAAAGTATGACAAAGACAACCCTAACAAACAGTTTCTCGAAAACCAATCCAAGACACAGGAAAAGAAGGGTCACGGGAAGACAAAGAAGCACACCGAAAAATGGTGTGATTTCCACAAAAGTGTTTGGAACAAAACCGATGAATGTCGCTCAAAACAGTCATTGGTGGCTGAGATCAAAGACAAGGAGCCGAACCCTGATTCTGAAAATGTTGGTAAAGGACAGATCATTGACGCAGACCCCACTGCTATTGTCATGACTGCAACAATTCAACCAGAAGAACCAACAGATCCTAAAGAGGGGGAACAACTTTTCATTCATAGATGTGGGTGAAGGGGACCCCACTGCATTTTATTGTTGATAGCGGAAGCCAGAAGAACCTCATCTCAGCAAAGGTTGTCAAATAGTTGGGATTGTCAACAACAGCACACCCGCAACCATACAACATCAGGTGTCTTCACCAAGGACGAGATCTTCGTTTCATCCAACAATGTTGATTGTCATACGACATCCAACCCTTCAAGGATGAGGTATTATGTGATGTTTCCCCACTAGATGTCTATGATGTTCTCTTGGGCCAGCCATATATGTGGAAGCGCCATGCTATTTATGAGTCTCAACCTCGTAGTTTCATTGTCACTTTGGGGGGTCATCTCTACAGAATACCCGAGGTACTTCCCACTAGTGTTCCACCTAAAAAGTGTCACAAAGTAGTATCTCATACTGCAAAATTTAGCTTCTTCACAATCTGTTCAAAAGGAGAACAAAAGGACACTGGAACCACTACAGCCTCACCCCAAGCACCTTTTATCCCACAGAAGAAGTTCGACAAGGCTGCAACAAAACACAAATATTCCTTCTGTACACCTTCCTCCCATGTATCACAACTTGTTGAACAACCTCAACCTCAACAGGTTTGTGATTGACTTCCACAAACTGAGTAGCGCGACGTCTCTAGCAAGGCAAGCAACTCACCAAGATGCAGATTCAACAAACGCTTTTCCCTCTCGCCCAAGAACTCAATGTGATGGAGACCATTGCTTCCTAAGGAGGGAGGATTGATATATATATGGATATCGGTGGCCACCCACCTTTTCCAACTGGCTCAAAACAATTTTCTAGCAATTTTGGCAATTTACTATTTTTAGCAGGTTTTAACTTTCAGGGCCATTTTGAGGGCCTAAATGAAGGTTTTTCTGGATCAAACCAACTCAATGATAGCCAAAGGCATGATTGAGGCCCAAAAATGAATCTCCTCGATGATACCTTTCTAACAGAATATCATGCGCCTAAAACGGAGATCGTATGCAAAGGTTACGACCCCGGGAAGTTGGTGCACTAACTTACCCTAACGGGGCCCACATGATTTTTGACACTTCATCTCCTAGGGTTAGGTTTTTGGATGTCTATGAATTTTGGCATTCCCTTTTATTGTAAAAAGGCCTTCAAAACCTCATTGTAAGGATCTTCTTGCGAATGCGAGGAGCCGCCACATCTCTTCTCAGAGATAAGCTGCCACCATTCTAGCGAGTCTTTCACTCTGTATTTTTACAGTCTATGTACATTTCTGTTATTAATATAAATCACGTGTTACTGTATATCTGTGTTTATGGTTGCATCTCCGATATATTATTGTTATATTATTGAATATCTGCGATATCTCTGTGCATTTCTTTATTATATCTCCACTCTCATTTCGTGCCGAAAATAATCTGGATCATACAAACATTGTTGAATTGTCTCTTCCATACTCTTGTAAAATATGCATATGAAATAAAATTATGATTTCCTTCAACACTTTCAACATATTATTTGTATAACTTGTAGATTTCATTCCTTGAGAAAATATCCAGAATATGTATTGTCTCTCTATCAGGCATAGACTCTCCATGTTTGCAAAAGAAGTATCACATCCATGACAATGCATTGTTTTTTAATGGGCCAATATCTCGTCCATGATGTACCTCGGAATAAAATGTACGATCTTTTTCCAATCTTGTTTGGATCCTTGATAGACAAATATTACCAATTGAGTGGAATGTTTTGAAATCCTTTCTGCAAAGTAAAGGATTACCACTGCGATAATTATATCTTGTCTTCATAGATATCATGTACCCCACTAAATATGAATTGTGCATGCTCTTATTCAGTGACAAATAATTCTTCCTTTTTTGCAAGGAATACATGTAGTCTATACTTTTTAAACAATTATTTTGACAACAATCACTAGAAATCAAATCACCGATGGAAAATGATTTAGTGAGAAATTCTTTCCTGGACCTTGTATAACTATAATGATTTGGATTGATATAAAAAGGTCTAGTCCTCGTCCTGGACACAATATTTCTTTGCAATCTCTCCACTATTTCAACATCATCACTAGGAGGAATATAATTCTCACTATAATCATACATAGCATTGTGAGGAGACCGAACAAGAGATTGTTGATCACCTTGATTGGTTGCACCTTAATGATTTAGAACCCAATCTCCATTCCTAGGTCAATTTCTATATTCATTGATAATCTAGTTGAGAAGAGAAATATCAATATCATCATCAGCAACACAATCACCTTCAAGAAATTTTCCTCCATCAACATAATCATCTTCACTACTTTTGAAATCCCCACTTGAGGGAAATTCTACATCATCCTCATTATTTCCCTCAAAATGTTGACTTGGAGGATAATCTTCAACATTGTCGTTAGTACCTTGGAAATCATCACTTGGAGGAAACTATTCATCATATTCATTGGATATCCCAATGCACCCTAACCTAGCACACCTCTTGGTACTCTCAGCAAGATAAGACGTCAAGTTTGAGTTTTTGGTCAAAGTCAAAGGTTGACCAAGTCAAAGCAGTCATGAACTACTCTATGAAGCCAGAAAATAAGGTAGAAGGGGATAACTTCAAATCATGGAAGACAATGATTGACCTCATCCTTGACAAGAATAAAGTGTTGGATATTATGAAAGAAAAGATCGTGGAACCACATTCTGAAGAAGGAAAAGAGAAGGAACCTCAGAACGTTGCAGTTACAGAGAAGTTCGAGGAAAATGACATCAATTCTATGAGTATCATTGTGGACTTTGTAAAACACCAATTGATACTCTACATCTTTCATCTTGACTCATCTAAGAAGATGTATGATGCCCTAACTAACCTCTTCTCAATCAGAAACATTGGACAATTAATGAGTATGAAAAATTAGCTTCGCAACATGAAAATGAATTATGATGATAAAATAACATCACAATTTGTTAGAAACTCTCATTTAAGAGATCAACTACAATCTATTAAATAAATCATTTCAGAAAAGGAACTGGTAAATATAGTACACAATGGCCTTCCCAAGACATGGGATGCATTTTCCGCAAGAAGGAACACAAGAAAGGAGTATCCCACATTTGAATAACTTTGGACTTGTTGTACACAAGAAGAATCAAGGATTAACACAAAAGATAAATCCCAAAATAAATACGATGATCAATCCTTCACAACAAAATTCAATAATTTCAAGGATAAGAGGAAGTTTGGCTTAAGGAAGAAACCAAATCAAGAAACGGATATGTAAAAAATACAATGCTTTAACTGTCGAAAATATGGTCACTACAGGAACCACAGTCTTGAGTTAAAGAAAAGGAAGGAAATAGACAAAGAAACAGTTGTCGAAGAAAGGGAACCCTCAAAGAAAGCCAAGCGGGATAAAATATACTTCTTCTTCTAAGTCAAGGTAACAATATTCTTCAAAGCTCTTGTATATACCATGTTTACATAGTTCATGTACATATCATGCATGTCTATTTCTTAGAAGAAACGATGGCCAGTGAAACAATACCTATGAAATAATAACAAGATAAGGATTGCGATTACGATGACTACAAGAAGACGAAGTATGTTGGCAAATTCCTGAGGAATCTATTATATAGGCCGAAATTAGAATCAAACTTGAAGAGACCCAGAAGGAGTCAAATTAGAAAGAAGTTAGTAATCAAGAGGAAATTAGAATAATACTTGTGACACTTTACAGAAGGAAATAAGGATGTAGATGAAAGCATGGACTCTCTTAGATGGAGGGAGATGATTACTGAAGAAAATCATGCATTCATGCATGAAGCAACGATTAGGAGGGAGATAATCCTAAATGATATGATCCATTGAGGATTATGAAGTATCTTTCCATGTCCCCATTGAAGGTAGCAACCATGATAAGAAGCATGTGTTCAGTTTGACTCTAGAGGAAGTCTTCCTCGAAAAGAAGCCTTAAGTATACTTGGTTGTCTATCTACATCCATGATTCTATGATGAAAGGAAGAAGTTGGAATCTTCAGGGCATGGAATCTTTAGATGACTCCATGGACCTAAAAGCTAAAGAGGAACATGAGGAAGAACATGAAGATTCCAAGAAAGAAAGAAAAACCAAAACAACTAGTTATTATACCAAAAATCATAAGACTACCAACTTGTTTTGAACCCACTAGAAGTAATCAACCAGAAGAAATGGAAGTTGTGATGAAGAATGATGTATGTAAGAAAATGTGAAAAAGACTTATGAATGGAATCATTGCGATATTTAGAACTAGAGGTTCTTCCAGAAGGAGGGAGAAGACTATGATGACAACTTGTTCCAATAAACCAAATATACCTCTTGTAGTATCCATGGATTGAAATTTACATGTAAAAGATTGTTCTTCCCAATAAAGAAAATTGAGAAAGAATCTTATACCAGAAAGAGACCCATGTATGCAAATGGAAGAATACCTTGTATTGATTCAAGAAAATTGATGCAAAGTATCTCATATACAACATAAGCATGGTGAAAACTTCCTATGACAGAGAAAGTTTATCATAATAGTTACTCAAAATTATTAGATGATGGATTGAAAATCTATGGCTAACTCCGATGATAATAGATTTGAAGAAGTTGAAGAAAATATAATCTAGTAGACCTGTCTCTATATTGGAAATTGATTGACTCGTTAATGTATTTGGAGAATAATCAGTCAGATATTTGTTTTGTGGGATGTTTAAATTATGACATGCAATTGCATGAATTTATCGATTCAAATTGGGTAAGGAGTACAGATGACAAAAGGAGTGATACTTTGATATGTTTCAGCTTGAGCCTTGCCACGCTATCATGAGCTAGCAGAGAACAAAAATGCTAAATTCGAAAATGCTAAATGCTAAAAATGATCATAGCTATGTGAAGCCTTCAGAGAAAACCAGTATTCCATGACAGACCGAAGTATATTGAGATCAAGGATTATATTCTTCATAATGAAGTCCAGAAGAGAGAAGTGGTTCTCGAGTATATCTCCACATATGAGCAGATAGAAAATATCTTCATAAAGCCTCTGTCCAAGATGAAAATTTGCATACTTAAGAGACAAGTTGGGGCTTGTGGAGACAACTTCCTTATTGGAAAAGGAAGTGATTTCTCCCAGGTTGGGAGGGAGCACTGATATGTTACTGGTTTATGGTCATTTTCCAGTTCGGAAAATGGTTCAGGATGGGAAGTTCCTTTCTAGTTTGGAAAGTGGTTTTATATTTCTAACGGACATGCATGTTCTAGTTCAGAAAATGGTCCAGATCAGACAATCATTTTCATGATGAAAATGGTCTGATAGATTTTTGATGTACCATAGAAAACGATTCCCCTTGTTTCTAGTGTGGGGGAATGGTATAGGAAAATTATTCTTCTTGGAAGTCACTCTAATTAGTGGTCAAGTATAATGGTCCACCTCGCCTGCCATTCATTCTTTCAAAGTTCACAACTGTGATCAGTTTCAAAGAATGGTCCATTTTGGAGGTTGGTGCAGGATAGGCATTTCCTTAGGAAATGGTACAAACAGTCATTCTCTAGGGACCACTCATTCTATCTAGGTTGCACTCTGATTAGTGTCGGAGGAATGGTCCAGGTTTAACAATCAGAGACAAGAATTCCCTAGGGTAGACTCATTCTCTCTAGGTTGCACTATGATTAGTGTCGGAGGAATGGCCCAGTTAGGTGAATGGTATAGGCTCATAAATCAGGGAAAATTATTCTTCTATGCTTGAGAAGAATAGTCTAGATACCCCTTGGTTGTTGCCTTACTTTCTGAGGGAAGATTGATGTAGGGGCATCTCTCCACGTCAACCGGCTAGCCAGCCAAGTCGGCAGATTTCAAATCGTGCATTCAAGAGAGGCACAACCCTCGTTTTTGAAATTGAATGTAATATTAATGACTTAGGTTGTTGAGCCGTGAAGTCATGCCTTTGCGCAGGATGTAGGTAGATAGGTCTTTAATATTTTGTAAGGCTGTGATCTATATCCGATTTCGGACTAGACAACCCATTCAATGCAATTGAATAGGGTAGTTGAGGTAGGAGGGAAGAGCTCGAAGAGCCCCCTCAGGTAAAAGATGGAATTGTATCTCATTTTGTGGTAGTTATATGAGAGTTTGTGAGTAGAGAGCAGAAGAGAAGGAGCCAAAACTCTATTGAAGTTCGTGCTCAGGAACACCCTTGTAAACAGACATTTACATTAATATAAACCAGAGCAGATTTCCCTGCATATTTTCTGTGTTATGTGGATTCTTTTATTGTGTTCATTTTATGTCTGTAGATGTATTCTAGGCATTTGCAGGTTGTTTGATTTCAGGTTTGAGATGTCTTTGAGGCTTCACACCATGAGGTTGTGATAGAACACTGTGTGTTCTAATAGCCGTGCACATAGAGTGCATTTCTGAATTCTGTGGGTTCAGACGAAGACGTGTCAGGTGGGCACAGAAACTAGAATCATCAACTCAGAAGAAGACCTTTGAGGTTGTTCAACACCTCAGGATACAAGGCTATGGAGAAACACAGTTGCAGACAAAATCTCTGAGGAGTTCTGTAAAGATCTGCCAGGTGGGCATCGATCAGGTGAAAGGAGTGCATAGAAGAGGAACTCTGCTGTGAGTTCTGTAGAAGCTCTGCCATGTGGGCATTGAGCCATTGCAAGGAGTGCATGGAAGAAGAAATCTGTTGTGAGTTCATAAGGAGACAAAATCTCTGAGGAGTTATGTATGACTCTGCCAGGAGGGCATTGAGACAGTGGGTAGATAGGCATGGAGAGGAAAAAAACTCTTTGAGTTCTAGAAAACAGAAGAAGAGTCCACTGAAGGATCTTCATAGGGTTGTTGAACACCCTGAGCACTCAGTAAGAGGTTGCTTGAGTAAAGGATAGCCAGGAGGACATCCAAATTTTCCATCTGTAGGAGAAGGAAGAAGGATTTATTTCCTTAAGGTCTGAGGAGAAGGAAATCTCAGAAGGAGTAGCACTTTGTGTGCAAAGACTCTGCAGAGGCGCATAAGTCATGTAATCCCTTGAGGATTCGAGAGAAAAGATCAGGAGAAGCAGTGTTCTTATATGTGTAGGCGGGACTCAAGTTACAGAGTTCGTAGGCAAAGGAGAACAAAGGTCGAGGTCTTTGAGCATTCGAAATTCTTCCAAGTCTGGAAGAAAAGCGCCAAGGCTCAGCAGGAGCAATAGCTGCCATTGGATCAGCCGAGAAGATCTGGACTGTTGAAGGTTTTCACGTCCAAGAGGCAGTACAGGAAGAGTGCATAGGAGAGATGATCTAAAGCCATCAGATCTCGAGCAAACAATCGTCAGCCGTTAGATCTGACATAATTTGCACGGGGGTTAAACCTTAGTGAGAAGCAGAGTGAAAGTCCCGAAGGGGTTGTATCGGGATATCGAGGTTTGAGAGTTTGGGAGTTCAGAGGATGAGAGTCCAGGCACTCGACATAAAAAATCAAGAAAAGGTGAAAGAATATGAGCCATCTGTTGGAAGGAGGTCACGTGTCATGAGATCCTCTCTATCGGGGATTCGAACATCGGAGGTCAAAAAGGGAAGTCCCTCAACTTCGTGAGTGGAAAATTCATGAGAAGATCAGGACCGTCCATCTGAGGAGGACAGGTGGCAACGATCAAGGGATTGGTGGAAGTGTCGAAGAAGTCTAAGTGAAGGCTTCATGAACTTGGAGGTTCATGAGGTGGGGGCCCAGGAGTTGGGTGCTTCAAGTCGCGAGTGGAGAAATTACGAGGAGTGGAGACAACCATCGGATCCAGGTCAAGGGCAGACTGTTGGATCAGGAGCCTCATCGACATTTTGGCAGTTCGGAGGATAGGAGGTTGAGACTTTTGTCCCGAAAGTCCCGAAGTCGCGAGTTGCAATAGGATTTAGCATTTAAGCTTAGCCGGTGGTCACACGCAGAGGGCGCTGACAGAGGAGGAGCCATACCCATATCGGCATTTCGGGTATCGCAGGATTGGGAAGGAAGAGTTGGGGGTTTCGACTCACGAACTCACGAGTTGCGAAATTGCGACAAGTGCCTTTGGAAATAGGCCTTGGTCATAGCGCTGTGGTCTCTAGGGAAGAAAGAAGCTCGTGCCTAGTGTTGTTCGCACAGGGGAGTTCTGAAAGGACCTGTGGATTAGAAATTTGAGATTCCTCAGGGGGATCAAAAGAGTCACTTTGTCTCATGAAATAGTTAGAACGATCCTTAAGACCGGGAGGTCGCGCGGAGACTCTATAGAGGCAGAGGTGGCATCTACGACAAAGATGCTCTTCCATATCTCATAGATGTGAGTGGAATAATGGCCCAAATGACTCAAATTATATCATGATATTGTTTTAAATAGGTTGATATCAGATGATATGATTGTTGTGGAGACTGTATGTCTCTGGATAGTATTTGTATGCTACTGTGGTGGATGTGATCCATTGGTAGTGACTGTGTGTCACTGGTTAGTAGTCGTGTGCTACTAGGAGTGGTTGTGTACCACAAGGTAGTAGTTGTGTACTACCAAGGATAGACACAATTGTGTTCTATTGAATGGCATTGTTCTTATTTTCATGAAGACTATCAGTAGTGTTGGAAATTATTATCATCTATATGGATAATTATTGTGTTGGTGGACATACATTCTCCAAGAAGAAAATGGTCCAGGACAATTATTATTCTATGACGTATGTCCGGATTAGAAGAATAGTCCTCGTAGCCTATGGCGTGGCTTCCAACATCTATTGGAACAATTATTCTTCTAGGACATATGTCTTAATTAGAATAATGGTTCTTGTATCACTATGTGGATTAAGTGACCTATTCAACATCATACCGAATTACTCAGAAGGAGTATATCTTCGAGAGATTATGCATTCAATGCTATCAGGTGATACTGATAGTGATGATAGTGCTCATGATTTGATCATGGTATATCTTATGTGGTTATGATTATGCTATTGTTTGAATGGTTTGTTTGTGCTCACTACCATTTTCCTTAAAACCTCCCTAGCTAGGAGGGATTTTTGATATGATGGTAGTTGTGGGATGTATTAACCTCTAAGTGTAACCTTGAAAAGATTAGAATATTCTGGGAAGCAAGAGAAAACCTAAAAGCCTTAGACATAACCCTAGAATAAAAATCATCTAGAATCCTCTATCTAGGGTCTTCATCCTCTTCTACTCACCTATAGTATTCTAACGACTGCTACCAGGCTCCAATCCGAGCTCTGGGTTACAAGTTATGGCCTCTTGAAGCTCTTCGGTTGTCATTAGTCAAGGGCCACATGGTGCCCACGTGGGTCCACCTCATACGTACCATCTCCAAATTACTACATCCATGGTGGAATTCCATCCACCGTCCAATCCAATGGTGGAACTCAATCCTCATTGAACACATAAGCTAGAGGGGATTTTGACGTTCAACACTTTGGCATTGAACGCCTCTTTTTCGTTCTACATGAAAATCCTTTGGAGTCCCGAAATCTCGAACTCTCGAGGTTTTTCCACGTAGCTTTGGCCTTCGAGCCTTTTTGGAGCATACGTTCTAACATCCCAAGACTCCTAGAGTTATGAACTCCCAAAGTCCCAAAATAACCCAAAATCTCTCCACTTGGCTCCTTTAGTGGGTGACACGTGTCACGTCTTAATGGGCCTATAGGGTCTGCGAAACGTACAAATCTAGGTGACATGTGGCATGTCAAACAGGGTCCATGTCACCATTGGTGATGTCAGCATGCCACATCACTCTAGATTGATATCCTTCCAAGCCCTTCGAATCTACGGTCAAGGTGTGTCCATGTAACCCCTGGATCGACGACCTTCATTACTCCATAACTTTGGCGTTCGGGGAGTTTGTGGTGTGACTTCCTCCTTTCTCCCAGAGCATTCAACGTTGGGATGAAAATGGTATAGATCTAATGGTCAGGAGAGATCCCGAAGGCTCTCTATATCTATAGTTCACATTTATTCACAGCTCCTACATTCAAGGAGTTTAATGTCATGACATCATCATCCTCCCAAAGTAAGACTTCATCGAAGATATGAATACAATACGGATCCAATGGATAGGAGGGATCCCAATGCATTGTAAAATTGATAGTTCACGTCACTTCGTAACTTTTACATTCAAAGGTTTTCTCGCCTTGAACCACACTTCCTTCCATAATTTCGAACTTTGAACATGCGGAGAACTCTTATCAACAGTCCATGTGCACTCTACAATGGGTTGTCAAGATATACTCCAGACTTCGATCCTTCTGGTGTTCTCGACCCAAAGCGCAGCATGCCTTAGATATTCTAGAATGTCGAAATCCAAACTGACATCAATCTATCACCACTTTTACCTGATGCCAATGACCAGGGTTTACTCTGGCATTCAGAGCTTCACGAAACTTGCATGCTCTTATGATTGTATTTCAATTTTGTCAAAGAACTGGGCTTCTAGATAACCATTGATCTGAGGACCATGTGTCCCTCTACTACGAATGACCCAAATTAACTTTGGGCTCTGGTACTTTGGAGAATTAGCCTACTTTATGATGAGCACACAACATCCACTGAACTCGTGAAGTCCAAAAGAATCGAGGGGTTAACACTCATGCTTATTCTCAAGACCCAACGGTCCTAAAATACTTTGGTTCCTCCTGAATGGATCTCATCCACGCGTCCTCCAAGTACAAGAATCCTCCCTTTCAAGACCTAAATCTCGCTATCTTCTTGAGCTTGAGAATAAGAAAAGTCTCTCGTGCACTCCTTGTGCTCTCTCACCTTGAGAACCTTTCAATGCTTCACTAAGTGTTGGCCCTCCACACTGTGCACGAGTCTCTCTTTCAATCTTTTATAATTAGACAGGTATATGAGTATTCCTTGCACCAGGATTACAGAAGAGAAATAATTTGAAACTTATAGAATATCAAAGGTTCATTCCTTCAACTATAAAGTGAACGCACAAGCATATAACTCTGAAAGTAGATAACATAAAATTACCCAATTAACTTAGAGATAAGTAAACTAAAACATTCAAAACATGAATTTCAATCTAAGTGCATAGGGTAAACGAAATACTTATCTATTACAGTCGATCACCGACCAACTGACTGTGAGTGTTCTCCTTTCCACCCAACCATAGGCTCATAGGCATTCATTCTTAGCACTGTGGCCACCCTCGTGCCAAGCCATGATATCACTAGGGAACCTTTGCAGTTTATGAGAGGTTATTTCTCTGTCACAGTCTTTGCGAGATTTATCAAATGCTCCCTCAGCATCAAGCTCGCGAACTTTTTCTCAGGTCCTCTTTTCTGCAAATTCTCATAGAACCTTTCTCTTGTTCTCTTTAGTAACCATATCATCTTAATATTCTTGTTCTTATTCTCAGTTGGAGAGCCTCACAAATTATTCCTCTTTTCTTATGCATATTCAGGTCATGCATTCCATCTCCCAGTGTGTCTCATTCTTGTTTGTCTTCACGTGTATTATTTTGCACAGTTTTCTCCCCTTCAAGAAGGCTATGGACCTATCTTGTTCCTTCTATCAGAAGGAAACTCGGGCTAGTCTGGGCCTACAGGAAAAACTTCCCTATGTGGTACTTCGTGCTAATAGTTTTTTGTCTCCCCAACCAGACCCTCCATGCTTCCATTCATTGGGGTGGCTGATGGTTCAACCACCAATCCTTTTCTTATTAACTAATTTCTCCTTGGGATCAGGCTGAGACTTATTATTTCAGCAAGGAGAAATTTGGGTCATTTTGACATAATGAACCCTCTCCACAATTTCCTCACTCTTTTTCCTCTAGTGATATCATGGACAGTACTTCAAGGCTTCACCCCCACAATTAGTCATTGGAAATATAAAAATAATATGCATTTACATTGTTCCCATGCCATAGCATGGTGATCATAATTAATGATTAATTACAAGTTGGGGGAAATAGGGGTATTACAATCCCCTCCCCCTTAATAAGGAACATCATCCTCGGTGTTCTTTCTCAGTAACATCTGTCATTGTTTTGTCATTCAGTTGCTTCAAAAATATTGATCCTATTCCTTAATGGACTTATGCAGATGATTTATGTACGACAGTGATACTCTCAGCAGGCTCATTTTAGCCTTGGTAACCTAGCTCTAATACCAATTTATAACACACCCAACCCCTTAAGTACCTTTTTAAGGAATGGGGCATCAAAATTTTTACTTACTCAAATCATCTTGAATCCCTTTTTCAGGGTATTCATCCAATTCCTTGATCAGGTCCTTTCTAGATTCTTGGTCTTCATCACCTGCCTTCAATAATTTTGGAAAACAAGCATATTCATCACAATTTCATGCGAAAACATTTTATTGTTGTGCAGAATTCAAGAGGAAAATTTTCAAAATATAGCACAATACTTATCTGTGTAGTCTGTGGATTTTCATCCACATGGTTGTCTTGTTATCTGGGCTCACTATGTTTCCTGGACATACCCATTGTGTGCATGATCCCAATCAATAGTTTATAACAATGATCAAAGTATCATGTTCCTTACGGTCACTCACCCTCTAAGCCCAGTCTCAAGCATCCCCTTCTCTGATATATAGTCCCTCATGCGCTCCATCTTGCCCTTCTAAGGCTTTCTCGCACAGGAAGAGGTCTAAAGACTTTGTTTTTCCTTATAGTCGAGGCATCCCTCAAACTTTCTCTATCGAGTCGTCCCTTCGGTTTGTGTTGCCACAACACAACATATTCTAGGGTGACCATGACTTACCACATGGTTCTCATGTCTCAACAGTATCTTTTTCATGCTTTCCATCTTGTTAGTCTTTGTTGNGAGGGGGGGGGGGGTGAATCATTTGTTACAATGCTTAAACAATTATGCTTACTTTAAACTCTTTACAAATCACTCAATGAAAATCATAATATTGTAGGGAGGTAAGCAATAGAATATACAACATCAATCACACATATGAAATATACAGAGATAGATATTTCCCGAGGAAACCCATAAAGGGAAAAAACCTCTTCTTCTTGATACGATAAGTAATATTTATTTTCTGTACATTATCATTATTATGAGCACCAACTCATTGTGAGGCTACAACCTCTGTTTTGAAAGCTACAACCTTCTAAGAGCACCAACTCTGTAGTTTCTATGGCACCCACTAGAAGGAATCACCAACTCCCTGGTTTCTCTAGCACCCACTAGAAAGAAGCACCAACTCCCTAAGTGTTCTAGCACCAACTAGATGGAAGCACCAACTTCTAGTCACACATGCACTGACCTGTATAATAGAGAACAATAGTTCTCCCTTGCACCACCCTGCCACCCTAGTTTTTTTGGCTACAACCAGATGGAAGCTACAACTCCCAATCTCATCACTATTCTTCTACGTTGCTCTGCTCTCTTGCATCAACGTATCTCTTCTCGCATGAATCACTCTCAACGACAGCACCAATATCTTCTATGTTTTGCATTTTTAAAGTCTATGTGCAACAACTGCATGCTCCATGCGCTATACCACTGCATACTCCTTTTTGCCTCATTGTTCTACATCAATTTCCCACGTTGAGTCATATCCTGATCATCATGGAAACTCTTCATATTCTTTGGAAATTAGCTTCATGCATTCATCATCATTGGTCATTATGTTGATATTCTTCGCATTCTCTGGTAGTGTGACTCTTTGTCTTCTCTGTCACAATCGAGCTTTATCCTCTATGTTGTAGTTACAGACTTCGACACTTTTCCATATGTCAATTGTCTCTCTGATCAATCTTCATTCCACTGGCAATTACCTCGAGGCTCTTCAGCTCCTCTGGTGATCACCCTGCAACTCATTGAGTTCTCTGGCTGATTTCATCACTGCATTCTAGAAATTACAACCAGTCAATTATGGCTTCTTCATCTTCTAGCCTCTTCCTTCACGTGACCACCAGGGGTGACCAAACGCCTATTCAAAATTTGTTTCGCGATTTCTCAGATCAGAAGATTGACTGCGAGTCACCTCGATTTTCCCAACTCAAAATATCTGAAATGGAGCTTAGCAGTGCTATCTCCTTCCTCTATTCTCACTCTATGTGACCGTTGGTTGTGACCACTCACTAATCAAAAGGGTGTGTGATGATCTTGGCGATATCCGATATGGATCCCAGTGACGTGCTATCTCCTCCCTTCATCCTTCGACAATGTGACCTCCATCTATGACCAGGGCCAAGAAAAAGGGTGCTTCACAATTTCGTGTATCGTGAACTCCTTTTGTGAGCTACCTCGATTCTCCCAACTCACAATATATGAAATGGAGCTTAGCAGTGTGCTATCTCCTCTCTTCATCCTTTGACTATGTGACCTTGGCTATGACCATGGGCCAAACATTCGAGCTCTTCACTTGCCATATCAACGGTCCAGATCTCTTCTTCGATCTGACGGCTCATATCTCATCACGACTTCACATTTCAGGGGTTTGAACACGAGCCAACCCTGACTCTTCCAACTCCCGATATCTGATACTTTCTCAAAATCAATGGCCCATATCCTCGGTGATCCAACCGGTTAGATCATTTCACGACTTTGCATATCGTGAGTTCCTACAACTCTCATCTTTTACTTCTCAATCTCGCGAGTCAGGGAAATGTTGATCCCTCGCCACGTGTCCTCTAGCTCCAATGGCCAGGATTCCTTCGCAGCTTTGGAGTGTTGACTAACTCCTGGGCTTATCCTCCTTGCAGCTCCACTGGATCTAACCATTTTTGGTCCTTAATGCTCCGATATGATGGCTTAGGTCTAATATCCTCCTCTACACGTTCTTTCTGTGTGGATTATGATCTGATGGCCACTGTTTCTCCTCCTCCTGAGCTTATGCTTCTTTCCGAGCTTTGATCTTTGCATACTTACGCTATTCCTCCCGAGCTTTTCGAGATTTCTTTGTTGTGTCTCCATTTTTGTTCTTTCCATGCACACTCTGCCTGTAATATTTCCAACATCATTGTTTTTCTTTCCATCAATGACAAGCACACCTTGCCTATAAACATGCCAACAATCTCCCCCTTTGGCATTGATGGCAACCTTAAACGGATACATTATTATTCTTATTCATCCAACTATATCATCCACACCTTTCCCCCCCTTTAACATCAATGTCAAAGAAAACATGCTCCCCCTGTGTTGTTGCAGTACTTTTTGGAGGTATCAGATATTCAACCAACACATACTCCCCCTGACAATATGGACTCTCTTAGGTTGATAGTGGGGTCATGCCCAACTTTTGGCGTAGATACTCAAACTGAGCTTGTGCAAGCGGTTTAGTGAAGATATCCACAATCTGATCTTTGGATGGATTATAATGCAAAGAAACCACAAAGTTGGTTACCTTTTCCCTCAAGAAGTGATACTTGATGGGTATATGCTTGGTCTTGGAGTGAAAGACAGGATTCTTTGACACACTAATTTCACTGACATTATCACAATGAATTGGGATCGGTGTAGTATATTTTACCGCCAATTCTATAAGTGTCTGAATCATCCACAATACTTGGGTACAACAAGTGGAAGCTACAATGTATTTAGCTTCTATAGTTGATAAGGAAATGGAACCTTTCTTCTTTCTCAACCATGCTACTCGTGATTTTCCTCCACTCGTTCTTTTATCTCCTAAGAAGAATGCACCGCCACTCGTTCTTTTCCTTTCATAAACGCAGTTAGCCCAATCAGCATCCGAATAGACTGATAGTTGAAAATTATTATTCCTAGGATACCATAGGCCCTAGTCCATTGTTCCTTTCAAGTATCTGAAGATTCTTTTGACAGCTAACAAATGACTATGTTTAGGTGTGGCCTGATACCTTCCCACCATTACAGCAACATGCATTATGTCTGGACGAGATGATGTGATGTACAATAGGATTCCTATCATAGACCTATATGAACTCTGATCAACATCAGGTGAATCATCATCCTTGCTTAACTTACATCCAGTGACCATAGGTGTGCTCATAGGTTTAGAATATTCCATTTGAAACCTTTTCAACATTTCTCTTAGATACTTTTCTTGAGAAAGAAATATTCCTTCAGACCTCTGAGTAATTTGTAGTCCAAGAAAAAATGGCAGTTCCCCTATCATAGACATTTCAAATTCAGACTGCATGGAAGAAGAAAACCATTTTACCAATGAATCATTATTACTACCTAAGATGATGTCATCTACATAGACCAACACAATGAGCAGATCATTACCCTATGTTTTGATATATAGATTGTTGTCAATTGTTCCTCTCTCAAACCCTTTGTCTTGTAGGTATGTATCCAGTCCATGATACCAGGCACAAGGAGCTTGTTTCAACCCATATAAGGCTTCCTTCAGCTTGCATACAAATTCAGGGTTATCTGATAGTTGGAAATCCTCTGGTTGTTCCATATATACTTCTTCTCTTAGATCTCCATTTAAAAAAGCTGACTTGACATCCATTTGATAGACTTTAAACTTCTTATGACAAGCATAGGCAAGAAACATTCTAATAGCATCTAATCTTGCTACAGGCACAAATGTTTCATCAAAGTTCATTCCTTCTATTTGATCATATCCTTTGCAGACCAATCTATCCTTATTTATTACAATATTTCTTTGCTCATTCATCTTATTTTTGTAGACCCATTTTGATCCTATTACATTTTTATCTGTTGGCCTAGGAACGAGTTCCTAAGTATCAATCTTTTCAATCTGGTCCAGTTCCTTATTCATTGATTTTAACCAATTTACATCTTTATTGGCCTCATTGAAGTTCTTGGGTTCCACCATGGATATGAAGGCTATATGTGATTGCTTAGTTTTTTTGATTATCCTTCTCTTGGTTTGTACACCTTTGTCTTTTTCACCAATTATCTGACTTGTAGGATGATTCTTTTGAGTAATTATGGAGGAAGAATTTGATGTTTTCTGTTGATTTGAGTCTGCCTAAGTATTTGCATCTTCATCTGACTTAGATTCTTCTTGTTCTGATTCTTGGACCTGTTCATCTTGAACTTCATATATATCCTTTGTTGTTGATTCAGTATTGTTCACCTCTCTTACTGGGATTCCTTCATCAACTTTTATATCAATATAGTCAACCAATTTATGCAGCCTCTTATTATAGCATCTGTATCCTTTAATGTTTGTAGCATACCCTAAGAAGATGCCTTCATCAGCCCTGTCATCATACTTTCCAAGGTTCTCATTATTATTATTTATGTAACACTTATTCCCAAAGACTTTGAAGTGTTTGATTGAAGTAGGTCTCCCATACCATAGTTCATAAGGTGTCTTGTCACTGTGTGTTCTGAGGTTGGCTTTATTAAGAACATGGACTGATGTTTTTATTGCTTCTACCCAATAGGTTTGACCAATGTTCTTCTCATTCATCATTGACCTGGCCAGTTGTTGCACTGTTCTGTTTTTCCTCTCAACTACTCCATTTTGTTGTGGAGTTCCTTGGATTGTGTATTCTCTCTTGATCCCATTTTTATCACAAAATTCCTTAAAATCACTTGACATAAATTATCCTCCTTTGTTTGATCTTACTTCCTTTAACCTCTTACATGTTTGATTCTTAGTTAAAGCCTTAAATATTTTAAATTTCTCAAATGCTTCAACTTTTTCTTTGAGAAAAGTAACCCAAGTAGGTATGGAGTAATAGCCAATGATCAGCATAAAGTATTTTTCCTTCCTCGTGCCTTCCTGTCTTGATGGTACACATAAATACATATGAATTAATTGAAGTGGTTTATTTGTTGAAGTAGAGGTATTGGATTTAAAATGAGTCTTGGTTAGCTTTCCTACTTGGCAGGGTTTACACACAGAGTCTTGTGGCTTTAATATTCCTGGAACATCTTTTACTGCCTCAAGATTTTTGAGCTTGATTAAGTGATCAAAGTTTAGATGTCCAAGTCTCCTATGCCATAACTATATTTCATCATGTTTTCTTAGATGACACTCTTCTCTACCTTCTTTCAACACGTATACATTATTATCCATCTGTATGCCTTTAGCCACCACTTGTCCTGAGTTTACAGACTTTATCTTGCAATCCTTGGAAGTGAACACCACTTCACATCCTCTAGCACACATTTGACTGACACTGAGAGAATTATGTTTCCACCCATATACAAGCAGAACATCATGGGATTTTCGTTTACCATTACTCAAACTCACCATCCCTTTACCCTTGATTTTACCAGGAGCATCATTTCCAAAGGTTACATTTCCTAATTTTCTTTCACTTAGAGACAAAAACTTACTTTTGTCTCTTGTCATATGTTTGGAGCACCCACTATCAATATACCAGATGTTATTTTGTCTTTGAGCTGAAAACACTAATCCACACTTGTAATTTTCTTTATTCTTCCAAACCTTGATGTTTTGAGCAAAGGGAGTCAGATCTGCTTCATAGTTTCGTAAGCATCAATTTGTAGATTTATGTCCATAACTATGGCAGGTGTAACATTTTGGTTCATTGAATAAGGGATCATAACGGTTTTTATGATTAACTTGTGTCATTTTCCCAGCCATCACATGATTTGCAGTCTGTGATTGTTTGTTACTTGGTTGTCTCATTCTTTGTTGTGGTAGATATTCTATTCCTCGAGTGTTTTGATTGATCATATCTAAATCTTAAAGAATAGTTTAAATCTTTGTGACCAAAGTTAGAACAGAAAAAACAATATCCATAGAACAATCCTTTGTACCTGGAAAATGGTTGTCTTCTTTGAGTAGGTAGATTTCTTTGTTCTACAGATTCAGTTCAGGCACTTTTTCTTTCACTCTTCCTTGGCGGTTAATTATCTTCCTCTGTTTCTCTATATTTGTTGTTTCCAATAAATGTAGACTTGACAAACTTGATGGATTCTTTATTGCTTGGCTGAATACAACTTGATCCTTCTTCTTAACCCAAACTAGTTTTAAAATTTGGATTCCTTTGTTGATTCAAAATGGTGGTTAATCCTTCTGAGGCTTTAATGCTTGGAATATTTTGGAGATACAATGCTTTGAACTTATCCATCTCTTTTCTAGTTTTTACTACCTCTTCTTCCAAGGCTTCACATCTTGCCTTCTTATTTGATAACTGTTGTTTCAGAATGTCCTCTATTTTCTTTGCCTCTTCTAACTCCACCTTTAGCAGGGCAAAGTCTTCATCAAGTTTTTTAGCATTCTTTTCAAATTGCATCAACAACTGTTTTTGTTTTCTCTTCTCGAGTCTGATTTTGTCAATCTCTTCTAAGGCACTGATTAGTTCACCTTCCATATCAACCACAAATTCTTCATCATTAACATCACTTCCTGTGTTTTGATTAACATAATCCTCTTTGGACATAAGAACAAATTCATTAACCTTATCTTTACCATCATAATCACTTTATATGTCTCTTGAAGAATCATCATTGTTTACACATAAACTTTTCTTTTTATCAAATCTCTTGGATTTATACTTCTCTTCACCTTCAGAGTTTTGGTCCTTCTTCTTGTGTGGACACTTAGATGCAAAGTGACCTATCATTATACAGTTAAAACATTTGAACGACAACTTTCCTTGGTTCTTGCTTGATCCTTTCTTTAGTCTTCTCACAAATTTTGCTTCAATTTCATCAGGCTCAGAATCCTCATTCTTATCTTCTTTAAATGATGCTTCTCTGGAGGTGGGTTTATCTTTAACTATCCTCATTTCATATGCAAAAAACATTCCTAGAAGTTGATCGAAAGCCAAAGATTTTAGATCATTAAGTTATTCTATAGCAGAGACCTTTGGGTTGAACCTATCTGGCAGAGATCTCAAAATTTTCTGAACTAAAGAGGGTTCCTCAATTTTTTCACCAAGTGATTTCATTGCATTTACTATTTCTTCAACTCTTAGAAAGTACTTCCCAACAGCTTCATCCTCTTTCATCTTTAGTTGTTCAAACTGTACTCTGTAGGTTTGAAGCTTGGCATCCTTTACCTTCTCATTACCTTCATAACTGCTAATGAGTTTGTCCCACATTTCTTTGGCAGTTTCTAAGTGCACAACTTTTACAAATTTTTGTTCTGCAAGCCCACTCAGAATAACATTCATATCCTTAGCATTAAATCTGAATTCTAGTTTGTCATTTGTATTAGCTAGTATACCTGGCTTTACATAACCAATCTCTACCACATCCCAGACATCTGCACCTAAATCCATTATGTAGGTTCTCATCCTAACTTTCCAGAAGGCAAAGTTTGTTCCATTGAACAGAGGGGCCTTGTTGGTTGAAGTTCCTTCATGACTAGTCATGTTTAATCTCTAGGATGAAACCTTAGATAAAAGGGGTCAGATCTAATACCAATTGTTCGACAACTGAGAGAGGGGGGGGCGAGGGTGAATCATTTGTTACAGTGCTTAAACAATTATGCTTACTTGAAACTCTTTACAAATCACTCAATGACGATCACAATAATGCAAGGAGGTAATCAATAGAATATACAACATCAATCATACATATGAAATATATAGAGACAAATATTTCCATAGGAAAACCTTAAAGGGAAAAAACCTCTTCTTCTTGATATGATAAGTAATATTTATTTTCTGTACATTATCATTCTTATGAGCACCAAATCATTGTGAGGCTACCACCTCTGTTTTGAAATATACAACTTGCTCAGAGCACCAACTCTCTAGTTTCTCTAGAACCCACTAGAAGGAAGCACTAACTCCCTGGTTTCTCTAGCACCCACTAGAAGGAAGCACCAACTCCCTAAGTGTTCCAACACCAACTGGATGGAGCCACCAACTTCAAGTCACACAGGAACTGACCTGTATAACAAAGAACAATAGTTCTCCCTTGCACCACCTTGCCACCCTGGTTTTTCTGTCTACAACCATATGGAAGCTACAACTCCCAGTCTCATCACTATTTTTCTACGTTGCTTTTATCTCATGCATCAACATATTTCTTCTCGCATGAATCACTCTCAATGGAAGCACCAATCTGTTCTTTGTTCTGCATTTTTATATTCTCTATGTAGCAATTGCATGCTCCATGCGCTATACCACTGCATACTCCTTTCTACCTCACTGTTCTGCATCAATTTCCCACATTGAGTCGTCTCCTGATCATCATGGAAACTCTTCATCTTCTCTAGTGGTTAGCTCCATGCATTCATCATCATTGGTCATTATGCTAAGATTCTTTTCCTTCTCTGGCAGTGCGACTCTTCGTCTTCTCTATCACAATCAATATTTACCCTCTTTTTTGTAGTTACAGACTTTGACACTTTTCCATTTGTCAATTGTCTCTCTGATCAGTCTTCATTCCAGTGGCAGTTACCTCAAGGCTCTTCAACTCCTCTGACGATCACCTTGCATCTCCTTGAGTTCTCTGGCTGATTTCATCACTGCGTTCTGAAAATTACAGCTAGTCAATAATGTCTTCTTCGGATTCTAGTCTCTTCCTTCACGTGACCACTGGCAGTGACCAAACGCCTATTCAAAATTCATTTCACAATTTCACATATGGGGTGATCGACTGTGAGTCACCTCGATTTTCTCAACTCACGATATCTAAAATGGAGCTTAGCAGCGCTATCTCCTTCCTTTATTCTCACTCTGCGTGACCGCTGGCTGTGACCTCTCGCTAATCAAAAGGGTGTGTCGTGATCTCGAAGATCTCTGATATGGGGCCTAGGGACATGCTATCTCCTCCATTCATCCTTCGACAATATGACCTTTAGCTATGACCATGGCCAAGAAAAAGGGTGCTTCGTGATTTCGTGTATCGCGAACTCTTACTGTGAGTTACCTCGATTCTCCCAACTCACGATATTTGAAATGGAGCTTAGTAGTGTGCTAGCTCCTCCCTTCATCCTTTGACAATGTGACCTTGGCTATGACCATGGGCCAAACATTCGAGTACTTTTCTTGCTAGATCAACGATCCAGATATTTTCTTCGATCCGACGGCTCAGATCTCATCGTGACTTCGCATGTCGGGGGTTTGAACATGAGCCAGCCCTAACTCTTCCAACTCCTGATATCCAATACTTTCTTCAGATTAATGACCCATATCCTTGGTGATCTAATGGCTCAGATCATTTCACGAATTTGCATATCATGAGTTCCTACAACTCTCATCTTTGACTTCTCTAGCTTGGGAGTCAGAGAAATGTTGATCTCTCACCACATTTCCTATGGCTCCAATGACCATGATTCCTTCACAGATTTGGAGTGTTGACTGAGTCCTGGGCTTATCCTCCTTGCAGCTCCACTAGATCTAACCATTGTTGGTCCTTCATGCTCTGATATGACGACTGAGGTCTAATCTCCTCCTCTGCGCGCTCCTCTTGTGTGGATTCTGATTTGATGGCCATTGTCGCTCCTCCTCCTGAGCTTATGATTCTTTCTGAGCTTTGATCTCTACATACTTATGCTATTCCTCCTGAGCTTCTTAAGCTTGCTCTGTTGTGTCTTCATTGTTGTTCTTTCCATGCACACTCTGCCTGTAATCCTACGAACACCATTGTTGTTCTTTCCATCAATGACAAGCACACTCTGCCTGTAAACATGCCAACAACCTTCACCTATCCTCCCTAGATAGATTTTTTTCATCTCACCTGTATCACAGGTATACATAAATTATGATAAATTATCATCAATTTCAAATTCAGATATTTCTTGCAAATTTGTCAGCCACAGATTTCCAAATTCCACATTTTGTTTTTCAGATCTGTTCCACATAGGAACTAGATTCACAAGTATGGGATTTTTATTCCCATAGCAGTCTGGTTCAATAGGAAATTGGTCTTCCTTATGGCTTACAACACTGCCATATCCAAGACCCTTTCTTCCTACAACTTCAACATTCCTCGACCAAATAAATTGTTAGTTTTCATGCACACTTGCAGTGGCTCACAAACAATTTCAGAACTTTGCATACTAACAATCAAATTCATTTTCTCAAGAAGGAAATACCATTTCTCATAGTTTGGATCAGTAGGTAATTAGTCTTCCTTATTGGATTATAACACTGCCATATCCAAGACTTTTTTATTCCTGCAACTTCAACATTCCTCAACCAAACAAATTGTTAGTTTTCATGCACTTTATAATTTCAAAACTATTCATACTAGTAGTCCAAGTTATTTTCATCTATTCAAGGATACAAAGAAAAAGGAAATATAATTGTTTACGTATGCATCCTTTCAACATACCAAATTTTCCAAATGCAATTCAAATATCAAATGTCTTTAGTCAATGTGCCAATATTCATGGCCACATTCACACCCAATGCACCCTTGCATTGATTTCAAGTTTTCCACACTTTATGAAAAGAAATTTTCCATGGTGTGTTGGATATTAACCAACCTCTTCACCATAGGGCTTATTTATTTTTGTTTATTATTGCAGCAGGATTTTACTTCCTACTACATGTTGATCATGATCCCAAATCAGCACATATGAAACTATAAGTTTCTCTTGAATGCACCCAAGCATTTTTCCTTCATTAGTAACCAGGATGCCAACACTCATGGCCACCCAAATTTTATGTTCTTTAACACCTATACAATGTAATTAAAATATTGGAAGGTCTTCCTTCCTCAATAGAAAATCCATTGTTTTCCCTTTATGCAAACATGCATTTCCTCAAAGCAATTCCATGCAATGTACTAACTATGAGCACCTTTATTCCCAATGTCCTTAGATTGGTCATTGTACCCATGGTACTCTTTACTCATGAATTTTATTTCAAGGATTATAACTCATCCTTGACTAGCATAGACTTCCTCTCTCTATTGTTCAGATTCTTCTTTCCTGAATCTTACCCCGCTTGGGTAGTAATAGCATACAACAACCACTCACAATTATTTGCATATCTTTAAGATAATGAGATATTTTCAGAAGGGATTCTTACCAAATTCCTTCATTCCTTATGCCACATAGGTATGGAAATTTTTATACCTACTTTGTCTTCTAGCACCCTCTTTGATATTACCTCATCAATGGTGCTTTATGGGGACTTTTAAAGTCCCTTCAACAATCTTTTAACAACAACCTTCTCATTTTTATCCTTTTCTTGAGGTTGTCCATCATTGGAAATTATCTTTCTCAACAATTCCAATTCCTTTCTACACGCGTCATACATCATAAATATATTAGTTGTTATGTAAAATAAAAATTCATGTATAATAGCATTCTAGTCAATAAAACATTTTCAGATAGGCACTTCATCCCATTATCCTTAATGTTTTTCATGAGTGAAACACAAACAATTCTCAATTGTTTCTACAGTCATACAACCATCATCACTATGGTGTCAAACCATTTATTTTTATTCGCACCCTAGTTTCTCATTCCAGAGAAAATATAATATATAACAAGAAATAAGTTAAGGGCTCTTCCCCCTTTCCAACTCCTTCTACACATTTTGGGACTTTCAGTCCATCTGCCTTACTCTAAGGGTGCCTTACTCTAAGGGTGCCTTACTAGATTTACTTAACATGCCTCATCCAAGCCTATTCATTTAATCATACTTGGGGATTTATTTTCCTTTTACCAGCTGTACTGGTTTCCACAAGTGCTCTTTTAAAACCTACAACTCTGTAAGCAATTCCAATTTTTTTTTTTAAGTGAGAAAAGTATTCCCCCTTTTCCCCTTCTTTGCTTTTGCAATTTACTTCCCGTTGGGATATTCCTAATCTTTTCCTTGAGTAGCCTTGGTTAGGCTCACCCTAACCTTTTGGATAAATCAACATGCTTCAATAGCAAACCTTTTGTTCATAATGAATCATGAACCTGTGTAGTCTACACATTACCATTTAGTTATCAAAATGGTCAACATTCATTCGTTAGTCTTCCATTCATGCATGATGTTTTAAAATGTAATCCCGGACACACACACACACACACACACACACACACACACACACATATATGCTTGCAACCCACTACTCAATTCTTAGCAGTCATTAAGGTTGTGACTATTTTCTCCCCACGGAGTCTTTGCACAGTTCCTCCACATGGAACTCCTTCAGCGTGCAACTTCCTTATTGCATATCCTTCACTATCTGCGATGGCCTCAACCTTGAGTTAGATTCAATTTTTTACCAAATATTCCATGAGTAATAAAAGCATGCATCTTTGTTATGCCTCCATATTATTTATCCACACATATTCCTTGTTTTTTAATCTTGCATTCATGATGCACTTAACGACATGCATAATCATAAATAATTTAACTCATGATTGTTCACAATTGTTCTCATGCAGTCCTCAAAGACATAATCATGTTGCCTTTGATCATGAAAAAGGAGCATCCTTGCTCATTTTCTCTTTCATTTGTTTATACTAGCCCTTCTTGAGGGAATGAAACACATTCCCGTCAAGCTAACATTCAAAATCAAACTTTCATGACTCTTCAGAATAGAGTCAGGCATGCATCCATGGTATTCATTCAATCTTGGTAAGTGCAAATATTACCTTACATTTCACTCATTTAGGAAGTCACATCGTGCCTTTAGTATATATATTCTCATACATCATATATATGCATCATTTTCACATTTAATAACCTTCATATCTACTTGATATTAATATCAGTCTTCATATCAAGAAACCTCGCATTGCATCAAATTCATGCACTCAAGAATATATAGACATAGCTAAACATTCATCATGCAAGCTCATTGATTGTACCCCTTTATATATCCTTCATGGACATATCAAACTTCTAGATCCTTCTCCCAAGGATTTTACTACCATTCTCATGACAAGTTCCATAGAGATACTCAACATTGAGGTTCCCTCTCAGTTGGGAACTTGCATTCATTCACATGACATCCACCTGGTAGTTTAATGGAAATAGTCATAACTATGTTTCCCTTTTTACATGATAACAACTAGAAAGAAAACACTCTTTCCTCAACTTCCAAGAAAACATTTCCCACTCATAAATATAGTTTGGGAAATTATAACCATGCTCAAGGTAACAAAACAACCAATCTAGCTTCCAACTAGTCTTGGTCAACAAAACTTTCGATTAAGGAAATCCTTTTCTAAATCCCCATCACTAGGGTCCAATTGTATCTATATGGATACCATCCACCACTGGATGTCAATATGACCCATTGGGCATCTAGAAGTTCACCAACACTTCCTTTACCACATTCAAGATCAACATTTAATCAACCATTTTACCTTATTTATAATAAATTTTAATTTCTAATAACATTTGGACTATTCCCTTAAATCCCAAATACAATTTTGAAGTATGTTACTTACTAAGTATTCTAGTTCAGAACTCTAGAGTATCTTTAGATCATAATCAGTCTTAACCATTACACCTAGAATTCTTCCTTTTGTTTAGAAACAGTCAGGGATGGAGGTCACTCTCCTCCTCCCACTTGAATTCTAGCAGATTAGTTTCCTATCCACCAAGCAAGGGATGTTGTTGTGATTTCTCACTCAATCACTCTATATTTCTACAGCTTTGTTTATCAACTTGATTAGAAAAACACTGCCCAACAATTCCGGTACCCAGAAACAAAATTTTGTTTCTCAGTTCTCTTCGAAACATGAGGGTTGTGCATGCTCTCCCTTTTCAGAGAATGGTCACCATAATCATTCATCTTGCATAGACACACCCTTACATTAATAGGGATACACACTACCATAGCACAACCATGATCTTTTGAACTCGCTCTTGTCACTTCACTCCTACCTTCATGAAGGTTTTTCTCAATCTATAGGGTGCCTTTTTGCTTTCTTACTGGGTTATTCCAACAACCATTTTCATCCATTATAGTTAAAGAAAATTGACCTTACCATTTCCATTAATCCTCTAATCGTGAGGGATCATACACATATATAAGGTTTAATCCTTCATTAAAGCAATAATTATTATTGCTACGGATCCTTTCAATCCATTCACATCCAAGTCTTGCTATTAGTGTCCATCAACATAATCCCACTCCTGTAGGATTGAACATCATTTTTGAAAATAAATGGTAGGCTTCCTATGCCACAAAATAGCATGATTAATTGTCATTGGGTAAAATCCCAACTGAATTTTCATCTACATCCTCGTCCTTAATGGACTTATGCAGATGATTTTCGTACAATAGTGATACTCTCAACAGGCTCATTTTAGCCTTGGTAAACTAGTCTCATGACTGTTCTCCAGCCCATCTAGGCCTGTGTCTGAATCATGCTCTTCCAGTTAGGGTAGGGTAGTATGCTATCTCTCTTAAATTTTTCTAAGAAATAAAAATTACTTGATTCTTTCGTGAGCCCAAGTAGGCCAAGTGTTGTTTCCATGCTCTGCTACCAATTTGTAACACACCCAACCCCTTAAGTACCTTTTTAAGGAATGGGGCATCAAATTTTTTACTTACTCAAATCGTCTCTAATCATCTATCCAATATCTTCATCATCTTCTTCTCACCTGTAGTGTTCTAAGGACTGCTACCAAGGTCAAATCTGAGCTCTAGGTTGCAAGTTATGGCCTCCCGAAGCTCTTTGGTTGTCATTATTCAAGGGCCACATTGAGCCCACGTGGGTCCACCTCATACGTAACATCTCCAAATTCCTACATCCAAGGTGGAATTCCATCCACCATCCAATCCAATGGCAGCATTCGATCCTCATTGAACACATAAGCTAGAGGGGAGTTTGGCATTCGACACTTCGGCGTTGAATGTCTCTTTTTCATTCTGTGCACAAATCCTTTGGAGTCCCAAAATACCGAGCTCATGAGGTGCTGCCACATAGCTTCGGCCTTCAGCCCTTTTGGGAGCATACGTTCTAACATCCCAAGTCTCCCAGAGTTCTGAACTCTCAAAGTTTTGAACTCCCGAAGTTCCGAAGAAACCCATAATATCTCCACATGGCTCCTTCAGTGGACGACATGTATCATGTGTTAATGGGCCTATAGGGTCTATGAAATTTGGTATGCAAGATAGGGTCCACATCACCTTGGGTGATGTCAGTGTGCCATGTCACCCCAAACTGATAGCCTTCCAAGCCCTTCGATTCTATGGTGAAGGTGTGTTCATGTAACCCCTAGATCGACGACCTTCATTACTCCATAACTTCAACGTTCATGGAGTTTATGGTGTGACTTACTCTTTTCTCCCAAAGTGTTCAATGTTGGGCTGACCATGGTCTAGATCTAATGGTTAGGATAGATCCAAAAGGGTCTCTATATCTACAGTTCGCATTTATTCATAACTCCGGTATTCGGGGAGTTTAATTTCATGACATCACTGTCCTCACGAAGTAAGACTTCCTCGAAGTGTTGAATACAATCTGGATCCAATGGATAGGAGGTATCCTGATGCATTCTCAAATTGATGGTTCACATCACTTCGTAACTTTGGTGTATGGAGGTTTCCTCTACTTGAACCATAGGTCCTTCTGAAGTTTCAAACTCTGAACAAGCGGAGAACTCTGATCAATGGTCCATGCGCACTCTATAATGGGAAGTCGATATCTACTCCGGCCTTCTTGAGTTCTTAATCCAAAGCACAAAAAGCCTCAGATCTTCCAAAGTGTCGAACTATGAACCACACTCTATTTGTCACAACATGCACCTAACGCCAACGACTAGGATTTTCTCCGGCCTTCGGAGATTCATGAAACTTGCACTCTCTTGTGATTGTATTTCGATTTCGTAGGAGAACCAAGCTTCTATATAACCATTGATCTGAGGACCATGTGTCCCTCTACTACCAACAACTGAGATTAACTTCAGGCTCTGGGACTTTGGATAATTAGCCTCCTTTATGACAAGCACACAACATTCGCCAAACTCACAAACTTGAAAAGACTCAAAGGGTTAGCACTTGCGCTTCTTCTCTAGACCCAACACTCATGAAATACTTTGGTTCCTTCTGAACTGATCTTGTCCGCTCTTCCTCCAAATATAGAAATCCTCCCTTTTGAGACCTAAATCTTGCTATCTTTTAGGAGCTTGAGACTTAGAAAAGTCTCTCACACACTCTTTGCACTCACTCACCTTGATAACCTTTCAACACTTCACTAAGTGTTGGCCCTTCACACTATGCACGGGTCTCTCCTTTGAGATTTTATACTCAGATGGGTATATGTGTATTCCTTGCACTGGGATTACATAATAGAAACAATTTGAAACTTATAGAATATCAAAGGTTCATTCCTTCAACTATAAATTTCACGCACATGCATATAAATCTGAAAGTAAATAACATAACATTACCCAATTAACTCAAATATAAGTAAACTTAGACATTAAAAAAATGTGTTTCAATCTAAGTGCACAGGTTAAACGAAATACTTATCTATTATAGTCGATCACTGACTGATTGACTGTGGGTGTTATCCTTTCAACCCAACCATAGGCTGATAGGAATTCATTCTTAGCACTTTGGCCACCCCCGTGCCAATCCATGATATCACTAGGGAACATTTGTAGTTTCTCAGAGGTTCTAGCTATGTCACAGTCTCTACAAGGTTTATCAAATGCTCCCTCAGCATCAATATTGTGACCTTTTTCTCAGGTCATGTTTTCTACGAATTCTCAGAGATCCTTTCTCTTGTTCTCTTCAGTAACCATATCAACTTAATCTTCCCATTATTCTTCTCAGTTGGAGAGCCTCACGTGTTATTCCTCTTTTCTTCCGCATATCCGGGTCACACATTCCCTCTCCCGGTGTGTATCCTTTTTGTATGTCTTCGCGTGTATTATTTTGCATGCCTTTATCCTCTTCAGGAAGGTTATGTGGTGCAGACCCCTGACCCTCGGGCCAAGATCTGCTTAGGATCGTTCTAAACTATTCTTGATCCTGCTCTTGCGACTCCCTCAAATCCCTATTGGAACCTTAGTTCAAACAATCCACAGGTTCTTTATGAAAACTGTTAGGGTCCTAACCCGCACATAGGTAGAGAAATAAATTCGGATGTAAGAAAGGTCAATATTGATAAGGCCTTTCAATAAAATAGAATAAGGTGAATGTAAGAAGACCTAAAAGAAGCTTCCGCTTCTAGAAGGATCTTCCTCTAGATGCTTCTTTTTATAGACATATTTAGTATAAATAGAGGTCGAGGGTATGAGAACCTTAGCTTGGAGATTATTGTAATAGAGCACTGCTCGACTAGAGGTTGCCCCCTCGAAGAGGCCCGTGAACATTTCTTTCTGAATCAAAGTGTTATTTTTGTTGTTGTTCTTATATCATTTCTGTGTTATTGTGGAGATTATGCTAGTTATATTACTGTTATTTTGCCATTTCTAGAATTTTATTTTTGTCCTGCATACTTTTTATATCTGGTATATTACAAGTGGTATTAGAGCACTTTCCTTGGCAGAAATTGTGGGATTTTTTTTTTTTAGGGTAGAGACGTATTCTGGCATCTTTAAGCCACATAGATCTATCGTTACGTGCATAAACGCGTGGTTGAGGGATTCATACACGCAGGAAATACAAGTGGTTCTTAAGCACACATATGTTGGCAACCCTTGTAGCCCCTGTTGGTACCCCTTTGAGTGATAGCGCATCAGACAACACCTGTTTATGGATCGGCCTAGATTGCCTGAAGCCATCTTTAGATAAACCGATCGGCCACCTGACTGCTATAGGTCCATCAAGAACAACACTCGGGAAGATACTCTCTAGTACCCGGGTAGTTGGGTAGTATGGCTAAGAGTACGATCTATCCTCCTTAGTTAGTACCCTGAGATATTGAGCCGAGTACTACTGTTGGACCCCACACATATATTAGAGAGCTATAGCAGAGGGCAAATCCTTGTCTATAGAACCCTTGAATACCTAACCCTTGGGGGATAGAAACATAAACAAATTAAAACATACAAGATTTGTTGCCACGCAACTATGTTCGGGTTGCCAAATCACTACACTTTTATTATTGGTTAAGCATTTGGGGATTTCATCTCTGCAGTATTCTTCAGACTGGAGTATAACTCCGCAGGTGTAAAAAAACATAAAAATTATTTCACGATTATCTGAGACCTGTTCCATTGGATTCATCTCTTTACCCTTATCACATTCATCCATATCATTTTTCGACAAAATTTTTGACCCCACCCACTCCTTTTCAGTTTCCCCATCCTCATGGCCCATACCCGTAGCCAAGACTTGGAAGCTCACTTCAACACCTTGCAATCTGGTCTCCTCGAGACCTAAAAAGAAGTGAAACAACTCAGTGCCAATGTTGCCTCCATCGATACAACCATCAATACAACCATAGCTACATCCATGCAGTCCTCATTGGAGGAAGTCAAACAAGAACTGACCACCCAGCTTGAATCTGCCTTTGCATCACTCTGCACCAAACTGAAGATCCCTACAGATGACCCTTTCTCTGACGCACCTTCAAAGACTAAAGGTGACCATTCCTCCCATTCCCATAACTTTCAACACCATCACTTTCAACGTGACCTATGCCTTCTGTGGGTGGATGTGACCAAATTTGATGGCTCGGACCCCACTGGTTGGGTAACCCAAATGGAACATTATTTCTCTTTATACAACATTACTGATGACTTGGCCAAACTCCGGTATGGTGTTCTCCATTTAGATCAAGAACGTTGGCAAGGGTGGCAATGGAGAAAAACTTCCCGTCAATGGTATATTGCTTGGACACAATTTGTGACTAAACTTTATGAACGCTTTGGCACTGACACCAACCATTTGGGACGTTTGACAAAGTTGAAACAAATAGGAACATTAGAAGAATTTATACTTTCCTTTGAGGGCCTGGATTTTCGAATAGAGGGCATGACTGATGCTTTCTTTCGCGAGTGTTTTATCAGTGGCCTCAAGGATGAGATTCGGGCCCATGTCCTCATGGCTCGAACTTCGAGTTGGGTGGAGGATATTAAAAGAGATAAAGAAGCACAATAGGTTGTATCTTCTCAAAACCAAAAACCCTCCTTTATCCCTCGCCCTAAACCCGTAAATCCCACTACTCCCTCCTCCCCACTAAATATCCAAAAATTGACCAGGGTTGAAATGGATGAACACCAACTCAAAGGTCTTTATTATAATTGTGATGAAAAATATTTCTCGGGCCACAAGTTTAAGAAACAAAATATTTTTATGAACATCTGTGAGGATATTTGGGAAGAGGATGTTGAAACTCCCCTTGTGTCTGAGTCACCTGAAATAACTAACATAACCTCTCCCTCAGACCCTCTCGAATTAGACCCGTTCATTTCCCTCAATGCTTTCACTGGATTCTTCGCTCCCCAAACCCTTAAGTTAGTCGGTTACATCAAGCATCGAAAGGTCATAATTCTGGTTGATAGTGGAAGCACCCATAATTTTATTCATCACTGCATTGCCTAATAAAATCATTGCTACATCCATTCCATAAAAAATTTCCAAATCATGATTGCCAATGGTGGTTACATGAAATGTGGAGGGCACTGTGAAAATGTGTGTCTCCAAATCGCTGACTACCACATAAAATCCCATATGTTTTCTATCGACATGAGTGGTTGTGACATTGTATTGGGTGCAGACTGGCTAAGGACTTTGGGTCCCATTCTCATGGATTTTAAGGAATTAACCATGCAATTTGACAAGGAAGGCCCCAAATATAAATTCCAAGGCATCGCTATTGGTTCACCTAAGATCATTAGCTCCCATCACATGGAAAATATTCTCAAAAAAGGTCATTCTGGTGTCATTGCCCAACTCCATGCCATACAAGCAATAGAGACACCCTTGGTGCTGCAAGACCTCCAAGCACTCCTTTCTAAACATCAAATGGTATTTTCCACTCCCCAAGTACTCCCTCCTTCCCGTGGTGTTCATGATCATTCCATTCCCCTTGTACTCGGAAGCCTTCCTCTCAATATTCATCTGTATCGCCACCCCTTTTCACAAAAAAATGAAATTGAGAAAATGGTCTTGGAACTCCTTAATGAAGGCATTATCCACCCTAGTATGAGCCCTTACTCTTCTCCTATAGTCATGGTCTTGAAGAAATAAGGTTCTTGGATAATGTGTCCTGACTTATGTGCCCTCAACAAACTGACCATTAAAGACAAATTTCCCATTCTTGTCATTGATGACCTCCTGGATGAATTGAGTGGCACCCAATTCTTTACTAAACTTGATCTTTTCTTGGGCTATCACTAGATACATATGAAAGAGGAAGACATTCCCAAGACGACCTTTCGAACTCATGAGGGCCACTTTGAGTTTTTGGTCATGCCCTTTGGCTTGTTTAATGTCCCCTCCACCTTCCAAAGCCTCATGAATCATGTCTTTCATCCCTTTCTCCGTCATTTTGTCTTAGTTTTCTTTGATGATATCCTTATCTATAGAAAAACCTGGACGGACCATCTAACTCATGTGGATCGAGTTCTCCATCTATTCTCTTAGCACCAACTCTTGCTGAAACAGTCTAAATGTGCTTTTGGTACCTTAGAAGTAGAATATTTGGGTCATCTGGTTGGCAAGTATGGCATCGGGGTGGATCTGAAAAAGATTGAATCTATGCAAGGCTGGCCACACCCAAAGACTCTCAAAATATTGCGTGGATTTCTGGGCTTAACAGGGTATTATCGCAAGTTTATTAAGAACTATGGAAAGATTGCAACACCTCTCATTGCTCTCCTAAAAAAGAACTCTTCCACTTGGACTCCAGCCACTGCTCAAGCTTTTCAAACCTTGAAGATGGCCATGTGCACCACTCCGGTTCCTGCCCTTCCTGATTTCACAAAGACCTTTGTGTTGGAATGTGATGCCTTAGGGAAAGGAATTGGTGTTGTCCTTATGCAAGAGGGTCGACCTTTGGCCTTCACTAGCAAGCAACTATCTTAAAGGAATCTAGGCAAACCTATCTATGAAAATGAAATGTTGGTTATTCTGCATGTCGTTGATCTGTGGCACCCTTATCTCTTGGGGCAATGTTTCCAAATTAAGACCAACCATCAAAGCCTCAAGTATTTTCTAGAACAATGCATTTCCTCCCCGGAACAACAAAAATGGGTGACTAAGCTCTTTAGATATGATTATGAGATCATTTACAAGAAAGGCAAAGAGAATGTGGTGGCGGGTGCACTTTCCCAAAAATATGAGGAATAAGTCTCCCTTTTTTCTCTTTCCTTCATTGTACCAGATTGGCTCCAAGTTGTTCGCCATGAATGGCTACAAGATCCCAAAAGTTCGCATCTGATCCAACAATTGCAATCCCATGCTCCAACTCCCCCAAGGTACTCTTGGCTCCAGGATGAGCTTAGATACAAAGGTTGTTTGTATTTAAGTAAACAATCAAAGCTTAAATCCACGGTACTCTCTGAGCTTCATGATACACCCACAGCGGGGCACTCCGGGTTCACCAAAACATATGACAGGGTCAAACGTTCTTTTTTCTGGGATGGTATGAAATAGGAAATCCGTAATTTTGTCGCTAAATGTGATGTGTGTCAACGCAACAAGGGAGAAACAGTCAAAACGTCAGGCACACTACAACCGCTTCCGATTCCACCTACTATTTGGAAGGATATCTCTATGGACTTTATTACCGGCATACCCAAATCGGGAAATAAATCAGTTATAATAGTGGTTTTGGATTTCCTTTCCAAGTATGCTCATTTATGCGCTCTTCAACACCCATTTACTACATCCATGGTGGCTCAAATTTTCAAGGACCAGGTCTTCAAGCTTCATGGCATGTCGCACTCTATTGTTTTTTATCGTGACCCAATTTTCACAAGCAATTTTTGGAAAGAACTGTTCAAGCTATAGGGCACCCAATTGCATCTCAGCACAACTTATCATCCTCAAAATAATGGCCAAACGGAAGTTGTCAACAAGTGTTTGGAAACATATATGAGGTGTTTTTCCTCTGAAAAGAAAAATCAGTGGGCTCAATGGTTACCCCTAGTTGAATGGTGGTACAACACTTCCTACCATACAACTACATGCATGACTCCTTTTGAAGTGGTATATGGACAGAAGCCACCTTTAGTTCTCTCATACTTACTTGTCTCATAGTGAATAGGTTGTTGAAAGTGCGTGAGGAAAGACATGGCAAGGGAATTGAAATTATGAAGAGAAGCATGTGTTAATTCAATATACCACTTTGTTGTCGAGCCTGTAAGTGTTCGCTGGAAAAGACACAAAGGTACATAATCATCCATGAGAGAGTTTGATGAACACCACAAATTTAAAGTCATCACATGGTTGTTTGGATCTTCACCAAGTTTTCCATCAAATTTTGGAATATCATAAGGAAGTTTAGCAGGAATGACTGGACAAACTGGTGAATGAAAAATAGGATCATTAGTTAACTGAGACAAGTCTGGGAGATCTAGAGTCATAAGGAAAGGTAATTGTCAGTTAGTTTGTGGATGATACTGGTGCGGCATAGGAACACTAGTAGGACCATAAACTGGGTTAGGTGGGTAGTTGTAACCATTAGGTCCTCCTACATATGGTTGTTGCTGGCCAGGATAAGCAAGATTCAATGATGGATGAGAAACATTTGCATAACCCAGTGGGTTCTGAGCATTATAGGCCAAGTGATTTGCTTACCCATAAGGAGGATAAACATTTTTCCCTTGAGGATGGTAAGGAGTAGATCCTAGAGGTGGATGCACAATAGACCCGTGAGGAGGATAAGGCTGTTTTCCTGGAGAACTCCAGGTGGTGTTTGGGATGACGCCCGGATAAGGTTGTTCATAAGATGTTCCAGAAGGAATAGGATTTGATACTCCTCCTAGTGGGTTATGATATGAGTGTCCCCCAACGCGGGGTTGAATAAAAGGGCCTCCTAAAGATACTCCCCAGTATTGTGAAGGGTTTCCAACAAATGAAGGTTTCCTCCCTGTCAGCGGTGGATTAATAACCGGGTTATGAATGAAAAATGGAGGTTTCCCTCCAGGAGGAGCATGAAAAGGGGGCTGTCCCCCGGGAGGGGTAGTCCCACCATAGAATGGTGGTCCTCTAGGAGGGAAAGGTTCGCTAGATGGTGGTTTCCCTCTAGCTGGTTGTGTTTGGTCAGCATGGGTCTATATTCTCGGCTGAAAAGATGTCCCAATAGGATTGTGTGGAACATGTGGATTTGTAGAGTAAAAGCTCTTAGAAACAGGGGTAGGAATTGAAGTGATTTGGAGATGAGCAGAGGGGATGAGTCTAGCAATAGGATGGACTTGTGCTGAGGTAACAGTAGGGTTAATGACCTGATCGACTGGGTGACTCATGGTTTGATCGGACGGTCCTGTTTCACCAGGAGGGTCATAAGGATGAAAGGATTTTAAATGCTCATAGAGATCGCATCCCGATGAAGTCCTCCATACAAAACAAGTAGGTGTAGGATTTGTATCTACTGTGGTGCTAGGACGAACATGGGTCCTATACTCATCACCAGAGGTTGGTTCTTTGGATCCCATATAGCTTTCAATAAAAGGTCTCTCTGGTAATTGTGGGACCTCTTCGTCTATGATGTTCCCAAGGGAGTTTGAATGAAGAAAAAGTGGTTCAAGAGGGGTTACCGACACAAAGGTAGTGGGATGTTCAACTGTTACCAAAGCGCCTTCTGAGTGATCTAGTGGAGGAGCAATAACACTTCCAGGGTCAGATTGATTTTCTACCTCTCTACAGTAGTTGTCTTCTGGAGGGTTAGGAGGTAAGGGTTGATAGCCTTCCGGAGGCAGCCCTTGCATCCTATGTGATCGACAAATAAATTTATCATCTACAGGCTCAATTTTGGATAATATCAGAACACACTGAAATCTAGGGCCAATGAACAAAAAGAAACAACATACGCTAAAAAAAATCTAGGAATCAACCAAGCAAACAAAACATCTCTTGATGATCGTACTAGTTGGTGATGAAATCCAACGTCGCGTGATCAAGTCAAGAAGCAGCTAGGATATGGTGGAATAGTTACAATGGCGACCTGCTTAATGGAATTTCACCTTGGTGAAAGCTTCCATGAAGTAATTGTGGATTTACCCTCCAAGGAGCCTGAGTGAGTTTGACCAATGTCTATTACAGGTACCGTGAAACTTCCCTTCACCGTCACCTTGTGTAAGACCCTAAATATTATGGCAACTAAAGACACCAATTCGCAGTTAGTCCCTAGGTGGGTACTATTGGATTACTGAGAGGGGGGGTGAATCAGTAATAGCGTAATTATAATCCTTTTTCTTCAAATGTTATATCAATGTAGAATTATTATCCAATAATTAGTAGTAATAAATAAACAATCACACACATACACAGTACACCAGTGTTTTATGTGGAAACCCAAATCGGGAGAAAACCACAGAATGTTTTTTTCTATATGTCTTGAAGAATCACATTCATTGGAAGCACCAACTTCCTTTGTTTTCCAGCTGAAACTCGAAGGAGGCTCCAACCCCCTAGTTTTACAGGCTACAACCTGAGGGAAGCTCCAACTCCCCAAATCTCTGGCTACAACCAGAAGAAGGCTACAACCCCCAATGTTCTTTAGCTACAACTGGAAGGTGGCTACAACCACCTATACTTGCCCTGTATTACCACCCTGAAGTAGAAGTAGAATGATGGAACCACTTTCACACTATCACTGTGAGATATACCGTTGTAAACATATACCAATAAATCTAAACCATGCATCAACCTGTACCTCAACCTGTAATCAACTTGTACCATAAACAAGTGCATCAACCATGCACCAACCTATGATCAACATGTACCATAAAAAAGTGCATCAACCATGCACCAACTTGTGATCAACCTGTACCATAAATAGGTGCATCAACCATGCACCAACCTGTGTTCAACCTGTACCATAAACAAGTGCATCAACCATGCACCAACCTGTAATCAACCTGTACCATAAAAAAGTGCATCCAACCATGTACCAAGTATGTTCCAATCATGTGTCAACTACTCATCAACTATGACTCATCAATATGTACCAACATCATCAACTATACACCTCATGTATGTGCCAACTCATCAACTAATTATCTCAACCATGTACTCAACATGTGCCACAACCAAAAGCCCTCATCAATTTTATCATCCAAATATGATTTTTAGCTTTGTAATAGACCTGGTGTATATGATCACATTCCTGCAAACCTTAAATAACTTTAAAAACAAGAGACTAGCATTTTCATCAAACTTTTCTTTAGTCTCACATGCCTAGTTTTGGATTAGTCAACAACCCTAACTTGAAGTAATCATAACTTTGAACTTGTAATGTAAAAATATATGAAACTGATACAAAATGTTCTTTAGTGTGTTTAATGCAATTCCTCCAAGTTTCACTACTTGGAACCTCTCAGGAAAGGCGTTATAGAAAAAATGGCATACCTTGCTGAATTCTGGATTATTCTAGAGAGCGACCTTGTAGAGCATGCCCCACACGCAATATTTGATGAATTTATCTGAAAATATTAAAAATAATATTAGATACTTTACCCTAACCAACACATTTGGTCGCACTGAATTTAGATCTGTTATGAATAAGTTATGACGTTTTTACCTGAAACACTTGATTTTGACTAGTTTCAGGACTAGCCACAAACCCTATTTTTCACGGAGTGTAACTCCCAAAATACAACGACCCACAAGATTAATTTTTTACCATAGATACTTGGATATGTTTTCTCACTTTCATACCAATTTCAGGATCTGAATCATTAAAGAAAAAAAATTATAGCGAAAATGGTGAGATGACCTGTAAATAACATACCTTAGAAAGAACCATCAAAAACATTTATCCTTCCTTGCATTTCGGCCTTCTTTTCTTCACATTCCTCAGAATTTTAGCTTAGATATCCTTGGTTACCTCAGAAACATATAGATATTCAATATTCTCAAGTTTTATTCAAATGAGAGAGCCTTGCCTCTTATTTATACTCTCCAAGTAGCTTCCTTAAAAACATCTTCTAGGTCACTTGGCCCACTTTCCTTATTTTAGGGTTGGGTCCACTTCTAATTTCTCCATTAAATTTATTATTGAAAAAATTTATTTTGTATTCACTTTGAATTATAATACACTCATCACTTCACTTTATTATTTACCTTCTAAAATCTCTTAAACCACTTTTATTACTTTGACCTTTTGGGGCTTCTAGATGACATATGAGGGTCCTCCAACTTCGTAAGGCCATAACTCTCAAACCGTGAGACGTTATGTGATGTTATACATACCACCAGGAATGGAATAACATGTAATATCCATATAGAATAGTATTATATTAAAATATATCATAACTCATACTGTTACCCATCAAACAAACTTGGGTCCATTACCCAAACCTGGGGTCTCCAACTTCTCATGGCCATAACTCTCTAACCGTGAGTAATTATGTGACGTTCCACATACCACCAGAAATGACATGACAAGAAATATCCATCTAGGATATTTTACCTGACAAATTCACTTTCCTTTATCTCATTATTCCATAATTAAGCATGGGTTCTCTTACTCCACAAAGCGTCTTCCTATGAGGGCTTTCACCATAAGGGGACCACTTTGGAGCTCATCCATATTTACTTCTTATCAACCATGAAAAAACAATAATGAGTCATATTTACATCAAACACTATTGGGTCCGTTACCCAAACCTTTGTGCTATGGGTATTTCTTCAAGGGTTGACATCAATGACAACCAACCTTAATCAACAATCTCCCCCTTTGGCATTGATGGCAACACTTTGATGCAACACTAAAATCATATCACTCATTCTCCCCTTGAAACCATGCCTCTGTCCTCTGCATCTGATAAATCTCTCCCCCTTTTTCATCAATGGCAAAGGTATCTTTCCATCTGAGGTTACTCCCCTTCACAGACTGTCCTCTTATTGTGCTTCCTCATGTACATCTAAGACATATAAGATAAGAATTCAAAAAACATTCATTTTTGGAGTAGAAATAACTCCAAGTCTTTGGTGAATATATTCAAAGGCTTCCCGTGGGAGTGGTTTTGTAAATATGTCCACGACTTGTTCTTTTGTGCCCACATACTCAACTCTGATGTTCTTTTCTGCAACATGTTCCCGTAGAAAGTGATACTTGATTGGAATGTGCTTAGTCTTGGAGTGCATCACCAGGTTTTTTGAGATACTGATGGCACTTGTATTATCATGATATATTGGAATGGGCTCATCATACTCAACCTGTATATCTGTCAAAGTTTGTTTCATCCAAAGAACTATGTACAACATGCTACTGCTGCAATATAGTCTTCCTCAGTTGTAGATAGAGATACCAATGATTGTTTCTTGCTTAGCCATGATACCAAACACTCACCTAAGTAGAACACTTCTCCACTGGTGCTTCATCGGTCATCAATACAACCTACCCAATCTGCATCTATGTAGGCAATAAGTGATAGATCTTTTCCTTTTGGATACCATAATCTAAACTCTTTTGTTCCTTTGAGATATATGAAGATCCTCTTTACTGCTAATACATGTGATTCCTTTGGTGTTGCTTGAAATCATGCCACCTATCCAACTACCTGCATTACATCTTGTCTATATGTTTTCACATATAGTATACTGACAATCATTGACCTATATTGCCTCTGATCTGTAGACTTTGAATCATCATCTTTTCTCAATTTACAAGTGGTTTGCATGGAAGTGATAACTAGTTTGCAATCTTCCATTTGGAACCTCTTTAGAATTTATATGATATACATGGTTTGAGAAATAAAAATTCCTTGGTTGCTTTGACGCATCTAAAGTCCCATAAAGAAGGACAGTTCTCCAAGTAACAACATTTCAAATTCACTCTGCATGTCTTTTGCAAATTTATGGCTTAACCTGTCATCATCACTACCAAAAATAGTATCATCAACATAAACTTCAATTAATAAAATATTACCTTGACTTACCTTGATGTAGAGGTTGTTGTCTGCACTTCCTTTTCTGAACCC